>JAHWFP010030854.1:7767-39955 GCA_023313725.1 Lithobius niger
TAACTGAACATCGTCAGAGAAACGGGTTTCTGCTCGTCGGTTTCAATTTCTAATTTTTCGCAGATGTATCGTTTAAGATTTTTCATCGCGGTTTGAGATTCGGGGGTCGACGGAGAAATCCATCCCTTACATCTGGAATCTTTGTTCAAAATGGGAGAACCTATTCCTTTTAAATCCTCGAATTCTACGGAAGGAGATAAGACGTACTTTACTCCATTTTTTAAATTTGTCGCATTTTCCGTCTTAAATTCTAGAGAATTTGATTGCAACAGACTCGAAAGCTTTCCATACCAGGTAGAATGAGACATTTCTTATTCCTTTTGTTTATATATAAAAAAAAAGAGTCGTCAAAATGCCGGTGAATAAATTTGGACAGTCTTTGAAACGAACGCAAAGAGATGTGAAAGGGGTTCCGGGTATAGGATTTATATTAGACCTGAACCATGATTACGACATGCAGAATAAGCGACTGACTAAAGTCGGAGCTGCTACAGAACCCGAAGATGTCGTAATTTATTCCCAATTTACCGAATTAGAAAACGAAGTAAAAAAATTTAAAGCCGACGTAGGATTGAAGAAAGATGCGGATGGACATTTTAACGCTGACAAGAAACGTATTAAAGATCTCGAAACTCCCTCGCAATCTAAGGATGCAGCGACTAAGGATTACGTCGATTCAAAAACTGTATCGGACATGCGAATGAATCGCTTAACTAATCTAGCTGCTGGTGTAGATCCCGAAGATGCGGTGACTTATTCTCAGTTGATAGATGTAAAAAATTTAAAAACTACATTGGAGGAAAGTGCCGATGGGCAACTCGACGCGAAAGATAGACGAATCAAGGATCTGGCATCCCCCGCACAATCTAAAGATGCGGCGAATAAAGAATACGTCGACGCGAAGCTTGTCGTTATAAACGAAGTGGAGACCAAACTCGGTTACGCTTTAAAGGAAGGTCCTGATGGACTGCTCGATGCAAAAAATAAACGAATCAAGGACCTCGCATCCCCCGCACAATCTAAGGATGCCGCAAATAAAGAATACGTTGATACGAAGCTTCTCGGTATAAACGAATTAGAAACCAAACTTGACAATGCCTTGATTATGGACTCTCGCGAAATATTCGATGCAAAAAATAAACGAATAGGTAACCTCATGAACCCCGAAAAACCTTCGGAAGCTGTTACTAGAGAATTTCTCTTCGAGACTCTTAGAGACGGGTACCGCATAGATAGACTTCACTCGGCGTTGAACGAGGATGAGGGTGAGCGTTTGGTACTCGATGCAACACGGAGACGAATCAAGAATCTCGCATCACCAGCACAATCTAAGGATGCCGCGAATAAAGAATACGTCGACGCGAAGCTTCTCGGTATAAACGAATTAAAAACCAAACTTGATAATGCCTTGATCATGGACTCTCACGGCATATTCGACGCTAAAAATAAACGAATCAGTAACCTGGCGAGCCCCGAAAGCCCTTCGGAAGCTGTTAATAGAGACTATTTCTTCGAGGTTATTAGAGATGCCTACGAAATAGACAAACTTCAAACGGCGTTGAACGAGGATGAGGATGGGGTACTCGATGCAAAAAATAGACGAATCAAATTTACGCTCCCTCCAACCGCGGAACACGACGTGGCTACTAAGGGTTACGTCGATAGACGAATGGTTACTTTAAACGTAGAAAAAAAACTCCCACCAGACACGGAGGAAGCCAAGAATCATTTTGACAACGTCGGTTTTGTGATGGAAAGATATATAAATCCACGTATCGACTGTATAGTTACTTTTCGCGGAACTAGTCCTTACCCTAAAGGTCACTTTTTTACGTGTAACAATAATTATCCTCGCCAATACTACTTATCAACATCCGGTTGGTATATCCTGGGAATGACTATAGGAAGTAGCGGAGACTATATAAGTAGTTCAAATCCTCCAGATATAAAGATTCGGTGTTTAATAACTCATTTTTTTGATTTATCGGAAAGTGTACCCGAAAACAAAGGATTTCAAGTTTATCTCGGTTTCGAGAGATTCCTCCAACCCTCAACTCTAAGTATAACTGAAATACCGATCATCGTGCGCGATGGTAACGTGATTTATATAATGGCTGATACGGCAAGCACGGAGGATAAAGATTACCAGATAGATATATACCTAACCAAGACTCGTTGTATACCATGGTCAAAGCAGAGACCTACCGATCCATACGAAGAAAAATGGGGTTAAAGAGCTAACCGTCTTAAAATATCTTCGTAATCATATCCCTTGCACGAGAAACTTAGAAAAAATAAACAGAAATGACCGCACAATGTTTGATTAAAATTTTGCACCCTGTCGTAATTGTATTTAACGGGACCCAAATACTCCGAAATGGATGTCGGTGGTTCGAGGTTCCCGAAACTGTCGAAATAACAGGGTATGTCAGTAACTGTCGAGTAAGCCACCCAATGACTTCCATTTCCATCGTGAAAATTTTCGAGATTAACAATGCCGCATTCGCCACGAAGTTTAGGATTTAACGGCATACGATCCTTGCTAAAAGTACCTCTGTATTTAGGAATTTTCAAAACTTTGACTAATCTGTTTAAATCGAGATTCGTTAACGGTTTAGTAAAATCGATCAGACCTTCACTGGCCTTAGAAAGAGCCCTCTGCCACGATTCGCTTTTTTTTTCTTTTTACGTTTCAACCCCGAACCCTCCATCTTTTTGTTATGTCTCACCATTTCTTCCATTACCTTAGCATCGTTCTGGCTCTTTTTAACTGCAGCGGCGATACCGGCGGCACCTCCTGCTAGACCACCTACACCGGCTAAGATGGGTCCCAGCAATGCCAACAATGGTAAAAACCCACCTCGTTTCGCGATCTTTTTTCTTTTTACCCCGCTCCGTTTTTTTCCGATTTTACTTGTTTTCGGTTTTTGTTTCACCATCTCTCTTTTTTTAATAAATCACTTCGACTTTGCCTTTATCCAATTTCAAACTCATTTTTCTATCGCCGATCAACAGCGCGTGGCACGTCGTGTTAGCTGGAACCGCGGCGTTAAATTTCAACTTTACTTGCACGTCGAGTATGCCGGACTGAAGTCTCTCCGAATGCTTGGAACAGTCCAAAACTACTAGAGGATAAGTCTTTTTAAACTGCACAGAATCGATACACAAGTCCCCGACATCGTACAAAGCGCGTCTAAACTCTTGAGCCATTCTATACAGGATCGAGTATTCTCCAGTAGCGTAATTTACGTTCAAGTCCAAGAACGGGTAACGTTCAGAATTTAAAGTTACGTGAGCATCTTGAAGACTGCAGTGATCGAATACGGCTGGATTTTTAGTTTGCGCATCTTTTCTATTAGTCTGAAGAGCTAGAATAACCCACCTCGGTTTTTCAACGGCCGAAGTAGTAAGCACGCGCCATGTGAAACTAGTGCTCTGAGGAAGTTCGCAACTATCGTAATGCCAGTGCCTAAAACCCAAGTCCACGTTCATCCCACCTTCTATGTAACTAAAAAGCCTGAGTTTTTGCTCGTCGGATGTGGTTACGTGGGGTACGTGCCACGAAACGCTACTCAATTCGACTTTCCCAACGGCTGTTGCAGCTGCCCTGAATACAGCATCGTCATTGCTCGCCCTAGACAACGTTAGGACATGCTTGGCACCGTACAGCACCTTGTCATAATTTTCGAAAAATCCCATGCAGTGTTTTAAGGGAATGGCGAATGAGAAGCTTCCTTTAGGAGTCGTTTCCTTCACGATGATGGAATGCCGTAATTTGAATCCGATGTTATCGTTTAAACTGGCCGCGGAAGATTCTGCCGCATCTAACGCCCAGCAGTTCCCCAGCAACGACACTTGATCGGTCGAACCGTACGTAAGGAGACCTTTCATGAGAGTCCCATAACCGGGGTAATTTAACTCGTCCACTAGCTTATCCCCCAAGTGATATTTAATGCTGGAAAACAGGTACATGGAACCATTATTGATGAGAGACACTATGTCCGCATCGGCAAAACTAGAACCGTCGGCATTCAGTAACCTGCCTTTAATCAGAAGATAACTATTCGCGACGTGTAGGAACAAATCCTGGTTTTCGATTACGATTCTAATTTCCGAATTGACGTTGTTTAGATTGGTTCCTACTATCGGATTATATTCGTGAAATGCGTAGCTCTCCACGGAAGAATCTTGTTGTAAAGATTCGTTTATATCGAGGTAATGTTCCGTTAAACTCATCTTCTCGCTCTCGTTATAAATTTGATGAATGCTGCGTTTTTTCCCCTTAATTGATTATTATCTACGACGAATCCTTTTCCAATTATTCTTTTTTTTCTTTCGAATACTAACATTCTTTTTTTAATACGTACAAAATTATTTTTTAGACCTCAGATGAAGTCTGACGGTAAGGGTTTCCCCGTTTAAATTTATCATTTCATTATCTTGAGAAGTTAACCAAATACGAATATTACGAATCTTGTCGGTAGTTACGGGAAGGTAAATTAAATTTTGAGGGGAAATTATCATCTTATAACCCGGTGGCACTCCCGGATAAAAAGCGTATATGCAAGGTTGAGTATCGTCATTCACGTAGGAAGACCCGATTATGTTGGTATGAACGAAAATTGTATTCAACCCCATTATATCCACGGATTTTTGACCTTGCTGAGTTTTAGTATAAGTTCCCCGAAGGAACCCTAGAACTGTTCCTAAATTATTATCTCCCAGAAACGAAACGCCGTAGAGCGGATTATTTCTAACCAAATTTGTTTTTAAAGTATTATGGTTCGGTTCTAAAATGATGGCATTTTTTTCGTGACCACTTCCTTCTAAAGTAGACTGTATAAAATTATTCAAGTCCGAAATTTCGTAAGCGCCGGGAACGACACGCACCTCGATCCAATTCGCTCCACCGTCGATGGTGTACAAAAATTCGTTATTGTCAGCGTGCACGTTGAAAATACTGTAGTACGTATCCAAGGAGACGAGCGCCATTTCATACTCTTTTTTAGGGTCTAGGTATATGGGCGTTTTTAAATTGCAGCTCAGTTCGCCACCTATTCCCGTTAAAATTATTGAACTGGAATCCATGCTTTTTCTTTTTTTGTTATTTATTTTTAATAATGAAAAAAGGTACTGAAAGACACTTTCCCCACCATCCTCCAGATCGATGAAAATGAAGAAAATTACCGAGAGGCACTTTCCCACCATCCTCCAGATTGATGAAAACGAAAATAGGGTAGCAAATGGCACTTTCCTACCATCCTTCAGATCGATGAAAAACAGGACCCCCACTTTTCGTTACCCACCGGAAGTGACACCCCCATTTTTGATCTCATGACTGGGAATATGTATGTTTGTGACCTAAAAAAGGTAGAAAAAGGCATCCTCTCCAAAATAACAAAAAAAACGAAAAAAGGTCACCTTCCTCCAGATTGACAAAAAACCGGAAGTGACGACCCCACTTTTCATCATGTGAACTGAAGTGCATCATTACCCCACACTGATCACATGACCGGAAGTGACATCATAGGAGGAAGCAAAAAGTACTTTCCCACCCTTCTTCAGATCGACGAAAGCTGGAAAACAGATAGTAAAAAGCACTTTTCCACCCTTCTCCAGATTGACGAAAAAAATGGAAGAGACACCCCCACTTTTCATCATGTGATCTGAAGTGCATCAATACCCCCACTTTGATCACGTGACCGGAAGTGACATCATAGGAGGAAGCAAAAAGTACTTTCCCACCGTCCTCCACATCGACGAAAGCCGGAAAACAGATAGTAAAATGCACTTTTCCACCATCCTCCAGATTGACGAAAAATGGAACCCCCACTTTTCAACAGATGATCGGAACTGCATCATTACCCCCACTTTTATCACGTGATCGGAAGTGGGGGGTATATATGTGTAACCGAATATCGTATTTTACCACTACTCATAAGAGAGCTCTTCTCTATAAGGAAAATGTTGCTATGAAAGTTGTGTAATCAAATTATAAATTAGCCAAGTTACAAATTTAAAGCGAAAAATGTTGCATTTATAGAATACAAAGGTATCATTTAACAAATGTGCCAGAATACCTATTTAATTTTCTCTCCGCCAAGCATAAAATTATTGTACTTCTACAATCTTTTTTTTCCCTTCACGATGTTTTTGTTGTTTATTTTTATTTTTGGCCGGCCTACGTCTGGTTAGTACGTGGCACTGTAGATATAAACATTTTTTTTTTTTTGGGGGGGGGGGGGGGTTTTTAAAAATATTTTATTTTGGTTCATTACTTACCAGGTGAAAAGATTTTTTACTTCAATGTTACGTTTACAGCATTTTATTTTATAAAGACTTCCAAATTTAGCGTTTACAACTGTGCTGGAGTACACGGCCTAGTATCTATTAAGGAAACAGGTGGCCAGAAATGCAATGCTCTACTGCAATATCTTATATTATCTGTACCCGATGTAGCTACTTTCGAAATGTGGTCAGATTCCCCCTCCCCTGCGGCCGGTCTGGCTGTCTTGAGTTTGCTCCGTGCATGATGATGAGTTTGCTGTATCCATTCCAACCTAAGCGTATTATACACAAACATATACGTTTCCTCTCAATCATTGGCTCGAAAATATAAATCGCTGATTGCATTAAACTAAAAAAAAAATCCTTTTGCTATGGAGATGATTGATACCATAAAATTTATAGCATTTCTGACCAATCTGTTCCGAACTTGAGGCGTTTCGTCTCCCCCCCCCCGTGTACATCCTATAAGAATGGCATGCAATCAGAAAAGGATGGGAGGGGGAAAGGGTGTGCTTGGGTGCTAACCATCCTAAGCCTCCCCACTCAAAGCTACCTGAAACCCACTGCCTGAAGGGTGTTGACTCTTGCACACACACAAATAGAAATAAGTAGTAATAAGAAGGATCCTTTCGACAGTCTGGGACAAATCTTTCGAAAACGAATAGTCCGTGAGACGAAAAGTCCGAAAACATCTCTTCCTTATCTGTTATGCGCTGAGGCATTTTATAGGGAGAAAGGTGGTGGGGGGGGGGAGGAATTAACATCGCATCCATTTAGAATGCTTAGAATTTTAGAAAACCTCCCAAATAACAACGAATTTTTATTCCAGTTTCTCTAGGAAATAGCAAAAAGAAGTTTAGCTTAGGCCCTAATTGACAATATATACTACATTTTTCGAAACCCTAGGCGACCCATCTGTCGACGCGCCATTAAACCTGATCTCCCCCCCCCCTAGGCGGGGGCTATTTCATAGGTGGCGAACTGCAGTTATTGTGACAACCAATCCAAATGCAATACATTAATGGGATTGGACGCGCATTTTATCCACGGCGTCAGTGAAAAAGGAGAAGCATGTTCATTTATAGCACAGTCGCAATGAAAAGGGCGACCGTGTTCATTCTTTGGACGACAGCAATGAAAAAGGGCAAGCGTACGGCAGTGTAAAGCGTAATGTCAAGTAGTAGTAACAATCATTTACAAACGAAATGTTACGACATGTAATGTTGACGGAAAACTCTTGGGGACCAACCGAAGCAAACACCAGTGCGACAACAAACGGGACGCTGTACCAAAATCGCGTCCTTCTAAAAACCAGCTAGTCATTATTTCATTCTTTTTAGTTAGACTTTTGACTTGGCACAGTTGAAAGCACAATAATAATCACTTTATGATGACCTTTAACAAGCAGCGAATTTGACGTTACGATTTGATCGTGTGGTTTTATGTTTGTTCAGAGACCAAAGAGAGTTTTTTAGACAGGGCACATGGCTTCGGGCCACTACGCCCTCAATAAATTCTATTCAATTCAATTCAATTCAATTCAAAGCGATGGCTTGTCTACATGAGCCACTGTTTCTCATTCGTTAAACCATTGTCAAGAACAGTAAGGGTCATAGCTTAATAATCAAATTAAATCAATAATTTTAACAATAAAATCAACAAAGTTGAAGCTTTGCGATCAAACTATAAACCAGTCGGGGCAGTTGTCTTTCCTTTCTTTCTCAGACTAGTGTATTGTGTATGCTCACAAGGCTAGTCTTTAATGCAGACTGCTTGTGTCGTTTACTCTTTACCTTGTGATTTTCTTTCTTGCTTTACTACTTGCATTATTTCTAGTGTGGAGGTCAAGAAGCAAAGCTGCTTTCCCTCCTTATATGTATGTTTGTGATCTCTAGGTCACCACTGAGAAAGATTGAACAGCTACTTAGATTCTGGAGCTGGAACCTGTAGCTAGTACCCGCCCCGGTAGCGCAGTGGTAAGAGCACCCGGCTAGTAAACGGAAGTCCTGGGTTCGAGTCCCAGTCGGGGCAGTTGTCTTTCCTTTCTTTCTCAGACTAGTGTATTGTGTTTCCTCAGAAGGTGGTGTCATTCTTTATTTACTACTTGCATTATTTCTAGTGTGGAGGCCAAGAAGCAAAGTTGCTTTCCCTCCTTATATGTATGTTTGTGATCTCTAGGTCACCACTGATAAAGATTGAACAGCTAATTAGCTCAGATGGAGCCTGTAGTCAGTACCTGCCCCGGTAGCACAGTGGTTAGAGTGCCCGGTTAGTAAACGGCAAGTCCTTGGTTCGAGTCCCAGTCGGGGCAGTTGTCTTTTCTTTCTTTCTCAAACTAGTGTACTGTGTATCCTCACAAGGCCAGTCTTTAATGCAGACAGCTTGCGTCATTTACCTTTTACCTTGTGATTTCTTTCTTTATTTACTTTTTAAGCATATCTACTAATTTTTTGTTTATTACTCTGGTTTTTCTTCTGGGGTTTTATAAAGGACAAAGTGTACACAAGAAATGTAACTTGTAAATTACAGGACAAGATAACCCAGGTGATAAGAACTATATCAGTATACATGCTTAAAAACGTTTGGGGAGAAATCGATTTTTTAATGGATAGTCTCCAAGCAACAAATGAGGCGCATGTGGAAGTTTATTATGAGGGCATCATAATCAAACATTTTGTAAAAAAAAGTTTTTGAGTTAATAAATAGTTAGTACTTTACAGTTTTTTAACATGTGTTTTAATTTTTTTTATTATTGAAATTTTTTATGGGGTGAATAATTTGTGAACACTCTGTATTTTATTCCAGATGTGGACAGCAGTGATGTTAAGCCCATTGTTTAGGTAAAACATCAAATTCTTTTCGTAGAATAATTATAAATGAGGGACTAATTTTTCACCAAGTATATAACGTCCTCGTATAGCCATCTTCTCTTAATTAAATAGAGAAAGCAACTCCTCACTGATTGAGACATGATGGAGTTCTAGAGGATAATCGCGAGTGAGTCTTGTAAACTTTCAGGGATATTCAATATCAACTTTTAAGACACTAGTTGGTAAAGTAGCAAAGTTAAGATTTTCAAGTTCAACGTCACTTAATAATTCAACATTTGAATAAGATAAAAGCATACATAGGCAGAAACCATACAAGTTATTCGCATCATAATTCATGAGATATATCGTTCAAAATGGGATCATATTTTGCCAACCAAGGGTTATTAGCACCAGCGCAAGACTTAAGAGATTATGCACATACCCCTTTGTAACCATATTAACGCCTAGCAGTAATTCAAGGTGTTAACCGGTCATTCTTGTTGCTGCTTCCCACTGCAAACCAGGATGCATATCAAAATAGCTCGGTTCTAACATGTTTTGTTGGAGACTAATTGTTCGAAATTGTTCAAGATCATCGCCTCACAGTACAGACTTGGCCATGTTCAATACATGTCATAGTAATCACCTATGGTTTAACAATTTGACTCATTCTAAACTGTATGTGAATATACAGTCTTCGTCAATATTATGAGAATGCGTCAGATAGGAATAGAAAGCTTCCCTGCATGGCAGGTCAGTCTCATCAAACTAAACCAATGAATCACAGTAATTATTGAGTTAAATACCTTTTCGTGAGTAAAGAATGAACACTTGGAAAAATTGTCCTCATAAATCGGAAAGTAATCCAATATTTCAAGTAAAGTGCTAAGCAAAGTGTTCTAGAACTGAAAACCATCTAAAAGTAGACAATTTCATGTTTGAATCACAGTTTTCTATACTTTGTAGAATAACAGAAATGTTCTTTTCACCACATTAGGATAACCCCTTCATTGTTAAATATCTGTCACATTTTTTGATTATGCATGAAAAGTGGAAACGCACCCTTCATTTTGTACTGTAAATTACACCCATGGTGGGTGGCAGCTCTGTATTTTCCACTAAAATGACAATGATCCTTTACTCATGACTACCTTAGGTTTGACTGTTTCTCCAATACATGACAATGCGTACAAAGGATATGAACATTTTCTACAGAAGGTATTAAACGAACAAATGTAGACTAGATTTTTTCAGTCGTGCCTTAATTCAATTCTAATTGAGAGGAAAGTCCCCCACACAGTCTTCTTCCCGATATACTCTGTGCGTAAATACTTTTTTTCACATGCAAAAGTTACTAAAGAATAAGCACATGGTTTGTGTAAACCAGTTTTAGTGCGGTTTATCAGACTGAAAGATTAGGCTTACACAAACTTAATTTTACCAGGACACTTTCAGAGTCAACATATATTACATAGAAACAGGTAAACAAAAAATTTTACGGTGTAAATTTCATGAACGCAGTCTTTATTGTCATTTTTACTTGTTTTGGATTAAATGTTCTCCACAACTGATGGTATACACCAATTAGCTGAATTTTTTATCCAGCAATAATACTTACCATCACTCAGTAGTCATTTGATTTCGGGACAGATTCTTCGTTTTCTCAAATAGATGAGAAATACATTTTGATTTTGGTAGCCACATAAGAATATTGAAAGATTATTCTAAGATTCAAATCTGCTAAGTTAGCTAATAGGGGCCGAACGGATACATTCTGTAATTCATATCGCCAACATAATCAATGCCTTATAAGCCCTGATGTCCCGTGTAACCAACAATCACTGTAAACGCCAACAATCACTTGAAACCAGCGTTGGACCAGGCTCATCATTGCTACGTTGCAAAGTGGTCGGCAACAATAATGCCACTGTAAACAATGAAACCTAATTTGCCACACCATAATATTCTTCAGCGATAAAGAATTCTTCAAAGGGACACCCGGCCTGCCTTATAACATTCCGCGTGTCAGATTACAGCTACGCGCAGATCATAATCCGAGCAATTACAGTGCCAAGGTCGGTGGGGGTGGTAGCTGCGTTCCTCGCATAGCTGCTGTCTCGGTTGGCTTTGTGAATAGTACACGAGACAGAAACAAGTCAACGATTATGTCGTCCCAAACCGGAATGATTCTCGTATTTTAAAATCACAATTTATAATTATCTAGGCTAGTGTCTTAGTGTCTTGCGTCAGCGATCTATTGGAATAATTAATTTTAATTTTTACCGCATTAGTCTATTAGATTTTAGATCTCATGGTAATTATTAGAAAATTAGTAGATGTACACACAGAGACGAAACGTCATGATTATTGTACGCGCACAATGCATCATTTAGTGACGGCTCGTTAGTAAATAAAGTTCCATTATATTCAACAGAAAATCTCCTAGACGCCACATTTAAAAAAGGATTTTTAGCAAGGGAAAAACTAACGGTAAGGAAATAGACCTTTGGGGCCGTACTTGATGTGGAGGATCCAGAAAAATGGTGCTGGGAGGTATATTTACCCAAAATTAGTGCTGTAGCCAAATTAAATAAATAGCTCTCCACACCGACAGTTACCATTAATTGCAAAACCTATTTCGTTTTTAAAGAAAAGACACGTTGGGTTTAAAATGTTCTACAAAATGTTCCTTACATCCATCTCTTGATGAGATCCACATAATAAATATGATGAACACACTGTTTGCTTGTATGCCCATACTATAATATAGTCAGCACCTAAAAGGCAGAAGAAGACAAGAAACCATGTGCGAAGGTTTTTCTACAAAGTTCGTTGTAAAAACGATACTTGCAGTAGTGGTACTAATAGCTTCAAAACTTGTAAACACTCACATCATAGGGGGGGGGGTCTGGGGGCTTGCCCCAACCCAATACCATCAACCCATCTTCTGCAGTCAAGCCATTGTATTTGTTTTTTACTTTTAAACGGTTTAACTTTTGTAATTTATACATTATTATTTTTTTAGTTTAACATTGGGTGGCAGTCAGTGACTACCAGGTTCTTGCCATTCCGGTTGCATTTGCAACAAACCTACACTATTATTATTATTATTAAGCTGAGTCGTTTTTAGAAACTTTGGCTGTTTGAAACTGCCATTTTTGAGGTCCAAAAATGACTTTTTCTTCCAGTTTGTTTGTTAATTTTGACCCCCCTCTTGACAGGATCTGAAAAATTTGTGTTCCCTCCCCTCTAGAGGGTACAAAAACTTCATGACTCTCCCCCTAATTTCCTCCCCCCCCCACGGCTACAGATAATGACCAGTCTGTAATATTCAGACGTGAATATTATGATGAATAGTTTGAACAGGTTGGCAAGCAAACTCGTTTCTGCATCAAAACTATTTTTCATTAAAGTCACACGAACACAAAGTAAAAAAATTAAACTACGTTATTTGGTGGAGAAGCCTGTCTAATAAAGATGAAAGATGACTGCTTTTTTCCCATCAGATATTCTTGTACTTGACTACTGTATGTAAAAATACAATATTTATACCATCTGAAGAAAGACATGTATGTAAACACATCCTCACGATATGGTCGTGGTGTCATGAAAGTGGGTCTTGGTGGTGACAACGGGATAACGTGGGCGTCAGTGCTATGTTATATAAAATCATACCTTGTGTCAAACATCAGCAATCGGACTTGGTTTGTTACGAGATGTCTTTTTCGATGACGATGTAGATTAATATCAGTGCTGAAGTAGCACTGACACGTGTCAGAAATATGACATCCATCATGGAAGTTCTGACATGACGGTTAAGAAGCTGCCTTGTCATATATGCAACCCCACAAAAACTCATGTTACCAAAAATTAAAAAATTAAAACTAATGGGCAAACCAGAAACATAATCCTCTCTCCATAAAAAAAACATACACTTAACGTTCTTTCCGAAATCAAGCTTTCCTAATGAGTTCAATGTGCACTCCTCTCCTTTTATACATTTTGCTACCACGCAGAATTTTATGACGATCGGATTATTTTCAATATTTATCCCTTTTTATTTGGGTTCCGCTCAATGCTATAAAGGTTTTAAATTGTTCAATCCTAAATTCATATAGGTTTCTTCTTCAAAATCGGTGAGCTTGTAGCTGGAATGTTTATCCTGTTGTCCATAAAATTTCAAGGCGAAAGTGCTATTATGGGTTAACATAAAATGAGAATATAGCTGGAATATCCATCCAGAGGTCCATTAAGTTTCAAGGCGAAGGTGCTATTATGAGCTAACACAAAATGAGAATATAGCTGAATATTTATCCAGATGTCCATAAAGTTTTAGGGTGAAAGAGCGAGGCTATTAAAAAACGCTGCATTTCTGTTAAGATACTTATAAAATAAGAAAAATAAAGTTAAGCCGAAACTTTCCATTGTGTTTAATTTCTGGCAAAAACTCTCGGTGTAAATGGAAGATAAATGAGACTTATTTCGAAGGAAAGTAAGCACGATCTTTTACATGTCTTGCACGTTATGAGCAATTCGCATTTGTTAAAAAGAATTAAAATCAACAATACAAAAATAATAATTAAATAAATATCCTTCAACCATTCTTGTGTTTTACGTACATTGAATATGCTACACTCGTGATCATTTCATCATTTTCCAGTTTTCTCCTTAGTCCAGGGTTCTAGAATGGCTAGACACACGCTAGTATGTCGCGCAAAGTAAGACAACAAACATCAGATCAATTGAATTGTCGAGGACGTAAACCATTTAATGCGACGCCATAGCGTGTCTTATATTCTGAAGCATAGTTGGGCACATTTCCGGTACTTAAGGAAAAAATAATAATAAGGTGGTACTAAAGCAATGTGGTAAATTGGAGAGCAATGAGCGACCTGAAAAAAATTAACTCGTTCAGGAATGTCAGCTAAGCAGCTTTCAATACAAAATATGACCCCCCCCCCAATAACATAGCTAATGTGTTACTATACCTAGTCCACTAATCCTCATGTTAATTCCCTACTGATTATTCACTGTCACCGAGGTAGCGGGAAGGCTTCCAGCTATGAATTGGACGAATGGCTGCAGTACGACACGAACTGCATGCCTTTACTGGTTTGCAGCCTGGGGGTTTAAAGGGAATAGTGTGAGAATGAGCTTAAGTATGAAAGTATTATTATATTAATTTTATGTATTGTCGGCATCGTCTCTTATGGGGCGACTAAAGCTCGGACGATGACAACGTGTAAACTCAAGTGCGTATCTAAACAACGTTGTCAAAGAAAGTGTGTATACGTCCAATTAACGAAAAACAAACAAAATGTCAAAACAAAATCAACAACTGAAAAAGAGGCGACTAAGTTGAGATGATTTGGCTTCCAAAGGAGTGATATGAATAAAATTATTGGCAAAATAGCCACTTGCCTATTGTTGACGTAACACTTTATTGCCACCGATTGCCGTGTGTCTTAACTTTATAAACACCCACATTTTATTCATTTTAATACCGACTATTGGCTTTAAAAAATAGGTAGTATTCGACCGTATTATTGGATCACAATAATGAGATGGCACCATTATGTTATGTACAGAAATGGTAAATGTAAGAATAATATTAAATTTCTTATCAAAAACCAAAACTGGTAAAAGGAGCCGTCAATTTCCGAACGGTTCGACCCTTCAAAGGATTGATATCACCACACCAAAACATTCGCCAAGTTAATTGCACCGCTTAATTATAGTTCAAAGGTTAGATGAAAGCTACTACATTGCTACTTTCGGTAGCAATGTTTAAGTTTTCAATTAATGTATAAAGTATTATTTGGTGCGAATAAGTTGGCGATTGTTTTGGTATGTTGATATCACTCCTTTGAAGGGCTGGACCATTCGGAACTTGGCGGGCCCTTTTACCTGTTTTGGTTTTTGATATGATATCACTCCTTTTTTAAATTGTGTATTGACTCAACTCCACTAGCTTGCATATGTGTAATAAAGTGCCACGTCAACCAGAAATTGGTTTTCAACAGTTTGCTACTACCTTTTGCCTAGAGGCCGAACTATTCTCAACTTAGTCACCTCTTTATAGGTTTTAGGTTTGGGTTAATGTTGTTGTAATTTGTTTTATTTAATTAGTTTTGATGTGTTGATATCACTCCTTCGAAGGGCCAAACCACTCTCAACTTGGTGGCCTCTTTACCAGTTTTTGGCTTTGTTTATTTGACTTTCTTTTTACAGTTGATTTATTTTTCGTGAATTGGACGTGAATACAATTTCTTTGGCAATGTTGTTTAGAATTATCGTAATACACTAGTGTGTGTCTAGGCACGCACGTCAGTATACACGTTTTCATTGTACAAACTATGGCCGTTCAATGAGACATGATGCCGACAATACTAACAATAGTTAAAACACTATTTTCGTACTTACTCGCCCTCCCACGCCATCTCCGTTACGCCCCCAGGCTTGAAACCATAAAAGGTACGCAGTTCGTATTGTACTGCATCCATTCACCTAATTTCATAGCTGGAAGCCTTCCCGTTATCTCGGTATCGATGATTATTCACCCTATGGGATTTAACATGGGGATGAGCGGACATCTAGCTAGCTAGTAACAAGTAACACATTTTCAACGTTAATGTGGGTCAGATTTTGCATTGAAAGCAGCTTAGCTGGCATTCCTACACGAGTTAATATTTGTCAGGTGGGTCATTGCTCTACATTTCAACAAAATTCAAGCTTTTGTACCGCATTATTATACTTCCGCAAGTACCAGAAATGTGCCTAACTATGCTTCAAGATAAATGTAAGATACTGACGGTATGGCGTCGTGCTGCAATGGTTTACAACCTCGACAATTGAACTGACGTGATGTTTGTTGCGATGTTTGTTGCGATGTTTGGCGCGACACACTAGTGTATGTCTAGATTTGTGTCATGTCATTGTCTAAATCTTGTGTGGTGCAGGAAAGCTTACAGTGAGGGGGCTGAGCCATAACCTCGTTCACGTTTTTATAAAAGCATGAAAATCGGCATGTTGAATGTGCATACCTGTAAGATCATTTTTAGATATGGAGCCATTTTGAAATTTACTCAGGAGCACTTAAACCCTAGATGGAGGTGAAAATAGGGCTCGAAAAGCCGGTTTTTTCGACCATAACTCATTAACCATCAACAAATCAAAAGCATATTAGTATTAAAAAACGCTTACGCGTATAAAATACGGATGTAAGCCTTAAAAAACTTTAAGCCCTAAAGAAGCAGACATGTAAGCCATGAGTGTCGCACTAATACGTGTAAAAGAATCTCCAGCGACCCAAAAAACAAACTGGAGTTTCTTTTACACGCATCAGTGTGATGCTGATGGCTTACATGTTTTTTTTTCTTATAGCTGTTCCTTTAGAGCTTTAGGTTTTTAAGGCTTGCATACATATTTTATACGCTTAGGCATTTTTAATACTAATATCAATTGTTATTTTTTCTTGTTTCAGCAACAATAACACAGAAAAGAATGCTGCAATCACCTTAAAATATTATAAGAGAGCCTTTTTATTAACAATTATTTTAATAGCTATAAAAATTGAAAATCGGTTATTTGGTTCGATCTCTAGGTGAGATCAAAGTTTCCCAAACAAGAACAACAACAATTATGTAGTTACATTAAAATAGCATTCAAAATGCCATTGGTCTTCTTCATACGTACGTTTTAAGCTGTAAAACTTGAGCATTAGTTCATTGGTTCGATCTTCAAGAGTACGACTTCTGTAACGGGCCAGAATTTGGGATAATCATGAACATCGAGCAAAAGGCCATGAAATCTGGTATGCAATTGAATTCTTAGCTTATAAATCGAGGTAGCTATGGAATCTCTAAACCATGTGCAATGTCTGTTTGCTGTGACGTCACCATGAGTTAAGCAATGACGAACGAGAACAACGGCTGTTTGGCCGTCACGTGATATGCATGTCACACCAAACAGCCATGGCGTGTGGTATAGATACCCCTTAATGCCTCTTCCTGTCCCCTACCACGCTCCCTTGTATGGGGATGTTGTGCAACAAGCGCTTGCTGATCCCGCTAAAATGTGAATTGGTGCAAAAGTCATTCTTTGCAGTACAAATTGAATTAGAATTTGTTGGTCATCAACCTCATGGAGAGGACACAGGGAAGCACTGGCGGTTGGCTGTACCTCATGGGGTTCTGTATGTAGTTCGGTCTCTACTGCTACAATAAATGTTTATAGTACATTCAAGAAAAAATTGTTAGTCATTGATGCTTTATGGGGTGCACAGCAGGGAACGGGGATGCTGGGGGTGGATTTGGTGATATTTCACGGGGGATCCTTGGCTGGTCCAATTTATTCTGTTAGGAATGATTGGTGCACCAAATTGCATGCTTTCCGTACGATCAACAAGAATTTTTCGGGTATCATACTCTTGGAGTGGGAATAAGGGAGGAGTACTGAGAGGCCTCAGGATTTGGCGGAAAATCCAGAGCTAGTTCAATTTGTACTACTAAGAATGACTTGTGTACCAAATTTTATGTCTTTAGCTTGATCTGCAATAATTTGTTGGTGAAGATGCAGGGAAGAGGGGGTAGAGCCTTGGGGAGGGGGGCTTGGGGATATTTCATAGAGGGGGGGGTCCGTAGCTGGTTTGATGTGTGCTGCTAAGAATGACTTGTGTGCTACAATTGAAGCGTTTAGCCCAATCTGCAATAATTTGTTGGTTAAGTATCAGAGAGGGGCATAGGGGAGTGCTAGGGGGCCCTTTGGTATTTTTCGTGGGGGTTCCATGGTTGGTTTCATTTGTAATGCTAAGAATGACTTGTGTGCCAAGTTTCATGATTTTAGCTCGATTTGCAAAAATGTGTAGGTCAAACCTCAATGACCAAAGGAGGGTACTGGGGGCCATTTGGTGGCATTTCATGGGGGTTCCATGGATGATTCAATTTTTGCTGTTAAGAAAGACTTTCGTACCAAATTTCATGTTTTTAGCGCTGCAAAAATTTGTTACTCCACTTAATTATTTCAGCCCAATGATATACAATACTAATTGCTCTGCCAAGGAGAATAATGCAGTCACATCAAAATCGTGTTCCTGGTCGGAGTTATTACCTAAATTTTAAGCTACACAAATTGAAATCGATTCAATGGCTCGATCTGTATGTGAGAGTAAAAGTTCTAGCCCATTTGGCTTTCCGTGTCAAGAATATTGTAGTTCGATTAAAATAACCTGCGAAAGGCCCTAGGCCTTGTCCATACCTACGTTTAAGCTACAGAACTTGAATATGGGTTCAGTGATTAGATATCCAGGTGAGGGCAAAGACTCCCAACAACAAGAACAACAAAAACTACAAGAAATAGCCATACTGAAGACGCCGAACGGTTCGATTGCTGTCATTAAAATTTGTAATGCAGTGAAATAGTTACGACACGACCCCAAATACTGAATTTCGTTAGTTTATATCAATTCTGGGCAAAACTATACGGGTTCAAAGTTTGACGTTTAACATGGAACTTCATGCAAAGGCTTACATAAGGACGGTACCGCATTCCTTGGTAATGTGAAACAAAATCTTCGAGCACACAATTCCGAACAGTAAATTATATACTTCTTGTACGTAAACGCAATCATTCAATCCCAACATCCTATTTCAAATAATATCACCTTTTTTCATTTAGTTATTAGGCCTATAGTGATTTTCGGGTTCAACCTGCTCTTGCAAGCCTTCTAATAGCCCGAAATGGACATGAAATTGACGTCTTTCAGAATATTCCAAGCAGGTCCATGTCGGGCTATTAGACAGCTCACAATAGCACTTTGAATCAAAACTCACTGTACGCTTTCGTGTAATGCTGTTATCTCGTCACCTTGAAATGGATGCAGGACTATCCTCTGCTAAGTTAAACAATTTTGATTTGGATTGACGTAAAGAAGAAATTCCAATCTTTCAGAATATCATAAGCATGTCCATTTCAGGCTATTAGAGAGCTTGTAAGAGAACTTTGAAATCGAAAATTTCCCAACGATTGCTCCTACGCAGTCGCCTCTTCACCTTTAAATGGGCGTAGGATGGTTCCACACTAAGCTAAACAATTTTGGTTAGGAGTGATGGAAAGAAAATATCCCCACTTTTCAGAATATCTGAAGCTTGTCTATTTCGGGTTATAAGAGGGCTCGCAAGTGCACTTTGAACCCCAAAATCAATATAACAACTAACTGAAAAAGGAGCATTCACGCAAATAAACGGTGATATATTTGAACAACGATTTTGTGGTTGAATGGTTGCTTTTACGTACGGGATGCATAGTACCTTTCGTTTCAGAATTGTGTACTGAACGTTCTTGTGAGCCCGTATCGAATTTAAATATTCTCAACATCATAACAATCAACTTTAAGAACATTATTACAATGATTCTCTGTACAAGAGAAGTGTTTCTTGACTATGGCTGTAAATGTACGTACGTACGTAGTGTATGTCACAGAGTGCAATGATTAATAACGTGAAACTAAACAAAATTGAAGTTTACGACGTAGTTTTTCCATACTCAATTCTATTTGAAATACATTACATTATGACATACATTTTCGCTTTAAAACTCTCTCACTATCTTCCCCCGCTACATTCATCTTCGCAACATGGAGTCCTCAACTTCACCACTCGTCGTACCATCAACCACTAGAGATGATACGCTCGCAATGGTCAAATGCCGCAGTGGCTTTGGAGGCTATCTCTGTCCGTGTGCTCATGACTGCCGCGGAAATGCAATACGACGAAGGACTTTGAGGTGAGCCCTTGTTCCATTCACATCATAACCAGACCTTTCGACAACAGGGTATAAGATAATGGTGTGATTTATAACTCAACAACCACTTTCCATCCATAATTTTACATGGAAGGTTTTGTATCGACTCTTTGAAGGACTGCATAAACTGTTATATTCCATTCAACAAGAACGTAGATAAAAACGCTGATAGTGGACTCTCAATGACCACATCACCTTCACCTAAATATAAACTAACTACGTTGAACAATAAAACCAAGTAAAAGATCTCTTTGTGTAATATTTACAACCCAGGTCTGCACTCGCTAGAAAATTTACCGATTGAGCTTAAAATAGTCGTTCTTTTTCCTCTCCTATTACTTAGTTGACTAAAAATGTATGCCAATAGGCACATTGATATGAGCAACCCTTTTATTTTCCAGTATGCCACTCAATTTCCATATTTGCTTACCCGTGTATTGGACTTAAAAACAACAACAACATCAACAAAACCAACCTGCACCGTTTTCCATCGTAGAAAACTAAAAAAAACTACAGTCAATTTTGTGTCATGTTTCGTTTTATTTATTAGCATAATAAAATGGTATAAATGGAGGAGTAGGAGTTACGAATTGTATCAGGCAGTAAAATGTCAGGTTATACCACTCGTCCAACCAACTTGTCATTGGCATAAGTAATTCGAGGATGGGACTTAGCATATAAATTAATTTTAAAAAAGGGGGAATTGTTTTCACCACTTCCCTCATTATTCTTGGTGCGTTAAGCGATATGGCAGCACGAATATGAACATATAACAGAACGATCAAAACTTTCCATCAAATTTCATAATGGATAAAATAGAGAAATTTATGATTCCATCAGTAATAATTCGATCGTTTTATTAGACAACTTAACTCACGAAATTACACGGATGTCTTTGTTAAATTTGGTCATCATAGGACATTACTAAAATTCGCATGGTGAACAATTTATACCAAAAGAAGTTATGCACAGTCGCTTTAAAAACGCATTGTTACTATTTATTTAAAAATTGTTTGGACCTAAGCTAAATTAAAATCATGGAGATCCAGAATGGCATAGGTTGTAAGTTCTAACGAAGCATATAATTAGAGCTGGTACAGCCAACGAAATGCGGTACAGAACAGATTTTTTAAATTACCGATAACTGAGTTTGTACCGACTAAATACGGTGCATCATCGCGCTAAATCCGAAAATCCAGGCTTAAAGCCTATTATCGTCTTAAAGCGTAAAACCTCACGTTAAAAAGAATTTGTTAGTTGTATTGGTATATAGGGCTGAGTGACCTGCTAGGCTATTGCTCTGAATAAATTGAATTGAATTGAATCGATGCTGATAGTCGTATGTCCTTAATGTATTACTAATCCACCAAAACCCAAACTGGTATAAAACAAGCCGCCAAGCTTCCAAAAAGGGTCGGCCTTTGAAAGTAGTGATATCATTCAACCTGGGAAGGCCATCATGGTTAATCCTTTTAGCCAAGTTAATCGCATCGATTAATAGTTTGAAATTTATTCGTAAACTAGAACATAGCTGCTCGCGGTGGAATGGATTCGCATTCCGTAAAAAAACTGAACCAAACATTTGTAAAAAAAGGCACCCTGTCGCTTAGTGTGCCACCTATTTGGAACAACAAAGTACTGTGACAATGCAGTGCTGAAACGACAACCGTATAGAAGTTAAGAATGTTATAATCTACTGTGCGATGAAAATACAAATAATGGTTACAAGAATAATTTTGCACTTAAGCCCCATTTCAGGGCCACATGCTTCTAGCCGCAAACCCACTTTACAAAACGGCTTTACCCATGCAAATCTTTACCCGTGTGCCAAAATTTAGACTTGCCAAGTTTCCCTAACGAGCTGTGGACATGTCTTTACACCTTAATGTGAACGAAGATGGAAGCCGTGTCCTTAACTAGTAGTAGGTAGCTGCCAGTTAACACAAATCAACGTTCTTGAGGGTACTTTTTCCTTCATATAGGACACTTTCTCACACTTTAATGCTGAGGACCCAACACACTTGATTCCAGTGATTTGCAAAGATTTCTACCTCGTGAGGAATTTTCACCTGTTGGCTGAAATCAAGTATAAACTTGTTTACAGTTGAAAGCCACAGTCAGTTATTGATTCGCCTTTTTACATGTGTCAATAATTAAGCAACGACAGCAATTAATCTCGTTTACTTGGCGGGAACACGCTGGCGTACATCTAGATAATAACGGTAGGACAAAAATAGAGAAGCAAATTTTGGGGTGAGGATTGAGGAGATTGGAAGAGGACGAAGTGCACGGAAGCAAAGAAAAAAAGTGAGTGTTCAACCGGGGAATGGGAATTATCGTGTCGATTGTGTAATTAAAAAACAGCAAAAAAGGAAAATATTACATCATGATATTTTATTATACGTTTTAAAGTTTGATGTATTTCTTTCAGCCTGTATATTTTGATTGAATAGGACTTCAGCCTGTTAATCTAAAGGTTGAGAGTTCGAATTCCCGTCAAGATAAGAAAATGGGTCATTAAATTAAAGACAGGTAGGATATATCTTCTTACATTATAAACCAAAGTTTCAATAGCAGAAACGAAGCAACGACCCCCGAAAGGGGAACCCCTACAATGAAAACGGGCGAGTATGTAATTTTTTTGACTAGAAGTTGAAACTGGTATGTTGTTGCCTTGAAAAAAAGTTGAAATTGGCAAATTGTTGCCTGACTAACAACACTTCTGGGTATAAAATGTTAAGGATAGGTTAGTTTTAAGTTTAATTTTAGTTGTAGTGTACAGTGTACGGCTTGTGGCCATTTAGACTCTGCTAGGATAAATAAATAAATAAATTGCCTCTGCGCGGTCATCCCTGCGGCAAGTCTTAAGTGACGTCATGCACGAAGGACATTTAATTTTCACACGTTATGGATTACTCAAGACAAAGCGATAAATTAGGAGTGGGGAGAGGGGGTCTTGAGTAGGGAATGCCCGTGTGTGGGGCACTGCTCCTCTGTTAGCCGTGCTGTTTAGAAAATAAAGGTATTGGGGAAGGGGAATGAGCAATGCATCTGTTACCATTAAGCATATCATTCGCATTAACTGAACCCACAAGGTAAGTTTTTTGGGGGGAGGAATGTGGGAAAGGGGAATGGGAAACGGTATATACAGGATGGGAGGAAATGGGTAGTATTCCAGGAAGCAAAATTTACTGTCACAGTCATCATTCAGGCAATACCGACTGAAAACTAGTTAATAACCACGTGCGAAACAAACCCCAGGCGAAGCCGTGTACGACTGCTAGTTACTAACATAAAATAGGTAAAAGCACCCTTCACTCCCATGTTACGGCCTCCTCTGTTAGAAAATAACTAACAAAATTACATTCCTGTGAGCAAATCAGCATCAATTCCAATTTATTTCTAGAACCTTAACCCTGAGTTGTACGCTCTAATACAATGAAACTGTACTATTTCGACCATTACACACCTATGCACTATGAGTAACCACTACAAACGCACTCTCGTTTTGCACTGTATGTCCGAATGCAGCCCAAATCATCAAGTGTCGGTACCCCCACTGCGCACAAGATATCCATACATGCCATTGATATCTTCGCAACAGCCGGTGTGCACCCGGGAATACAGATCTGTATTGGGGAAGTGGAAATGGGAATACAAGTAGTGTATGGTCTAAAGAAGCATCTTCCTGGCTTGGGTGTACCTAGCAATGGCGTACAGACGCTGAGTGCTACTCTTCACACCCGTCAATGCTAACATTCTCTGTAGCATTGGATGAGATGTGATCCACGGAGCTAAAACGATTCCATGTCACACATGCTCCCGACAGAAGAAAAGGAAGTGCTTAACAGATTGGTCAGTCCAATAAGGTACACACAAAGGAGAACCAATTCAACCAAGCCTGTGCTGATGCTCACAGAGCAAGGAGTGATCTGTCCATGGCCTGGACAGCACCCTCACAACCCACAACGGGAGCTCGTTAAGAACCGAGTGTACACAGCAATGAGACTGCAGCTGAAACAGCACTCGGCCAGTGGATGCCTCGTCCGACTCCTTTCCCCACTTATGAAGAAAACATTGTCGCAGGATGGGTGTCTTCATCCTAACGGAAGAGACAAGGGACACCTTAGCACCAACCAAAGGGGTTAAGGTGTCTGTGGCAAGACCGTCGGCCAGCACGTTCCCAGGAATACCTGTGTGACTTTTGACCAACCAAAGGGTCACCTCCCCCTTTGCTCGGCAACTCTCAATTTACAGAAAATCTAGTAGTTAAGTGGATCCCTAAAATCCAGGCAACGTATGGACTGGTAGGGAGAGCAAAGCAGACCTAGAGTCTGCGTGGATCATGAAGGAAGGCAACTTTAACTCTAGGGCCACATCCAAGGTGACCGAAATTGCCACAAGCTCACAGCAGGTGCTAGACCCGACAGCTTCTACCGTATGCTGCAGAAACTTCTTGAGTGCATGTACTGCCACCCCAATGCTCCACTCCATGTGAACCAACTAAAGGACGCATCACAATAGATGTCACCTTCCGTATACCCGGGGTCAAATACATGGACTGGGCAGACTGACACGGGCCACATCCAATGGATCATACATCAAGAGCCATCGTGACAAAATGGCACTATACCCTGATTCGCCAAGGCCTCATATGCCCTCGGTCAAAGGCTGCAATAGTCCCATACGATCCTCCCAACAGGTCTGAAGCACCTTTGCTCAAATTTCTTATGCACAGGGACACCAGCAGTTCTTCAGAATGGACATGCAAGGATAGCTCTGCACTCTCACCCAGACAGCCTGCAAAGGAGTGGAAACCACACAGCCCGTAATGAAATGACTGCAGTCATTTGCCGAGGCTTGCAAGGACTTCATGTGCCTCTTGGACCTGCTCAGAAACGGTTAGTGGTAGTTGAATAATGATCTGATAAAAGACCTATACACAGCAAGGAATGATCCGTGCTTGAGGTCCATAGCATGTTTAAGTCTTCGGAGGATCGAGGAGCATGCAAGGACCTTCTCTCTTGAGCCTCCAATGTGCAAGTTCCACTCCAGTTCTCATCTAAAATAACACCCAAGCACCTCACGAATGACTTCTGGACAACAGCTACTCCAACCATTCTAACCTGCACAGGGTCCCTGCACCTGACCACAAAAAAACAACCAATTCCGTCTTAGATAGAGAAAATTGAAGACTGCTCTCCTGAAGAAGCACCGATACCTGGGTCAGTGCAATCATCCAGATCATGACTCATGAACCACATTGCGATGGCATCAGCATAACATACATTGTTTCGCCGAGACCCCCACTACGAGTAGAACTATACTGATCGCTACAGCAAACAAGGTCAGGCTCAAACAGCTCCCCTGCCTCTGGTCCGACCTTGCTGCATGAGACCAATACCCGTCAACCCTGGTGACAAAGCACCGATCACCAAGGAGTACGACAATCGTATCCGTGAGTGTCCTGCTGATGCCCATCTTGCCCATGTTTGCTCCGACCCACTCAATACTTACCATGTTATAGGCCGCTTTAATATCTAAAAGACGGCCACAACCACCAACCCATGAGCCCAGGCTTCCCATATTCCAGAGAGAAGAAATAGGATGGCATCCTGAGTGTTCCTGTTGGCTCAATATCCAAACTGAACAGGAACAAAGCAATCAAATGCTCCAGATGCCACTCCAACTGCTGAATGATCATGCACTCATAAATTTTCCTGAGACTGTACAGTAAGGCAATGGATCGTGTTGATTAACTGTGGCTACCAGTTTTGTTCACCGGGATCAAGATGGTGAACAGCCACGATGCTGGAACATGACTCCCATCTAAGAAGGCCTGTAACCGACTCACAATGTCAGAGATCGCGACTGATGTGAGATTGTGCAGATCCCCGTAAGACACGCCATCAACACTAGGTACAGTGCTGTCCTTACACTTAGCCAATGCGGCCTCATATTCAGGCAGCACCCATTATAGATTGGTGCTAGAGGTACCATTTACAATGTCTTGCAAATCCGGTGGTCAGGACCCCAGAGGACGTGCATAAACGCTCGCGAAGCGTTTATAGAAGGCATCAGCCATTGCCTCTTTCCTAAAAACAGTGAGGCTAGAGGCGTCTGGGCCATAGATCCATAGCTGCCTAGTCTTACCCGTTCACTGGCTCAGATGCGCCAAACCTTGCTCAGTGAGCCAGCCAAGCTGACCCGACTGCAAGGTTTCTCTGAAAAACTTTTTTTCTTAGACCTAATCAAGAAGGTCATCACTTGCGCTACGCCTCAGTATGTCAACCAGGTTTCGTCAAAGAGGTGCCGTTTCGAGCTCCTGTACACGCGACGCTTATCATGAACAGCTTTTGTACAAACGACGGTTCACCAAGCTGGATGGGCCCCGACTACAGCGGGCCCACCAGAGCACTTCTTCTTGGCATGGGAAGCAATCCAGTTATCAAAAATGACATCATCCATGCTAGTTCGCCTTCGGACTCTTTTGCTCAACGGGTGCAGGATAATTGGGAAATGATCGCTGCCTCTCTGATCGTCAGAGACAGCAAAATAAAAATGACCATCCAGACCTCGAGTGCACAGAAACATATCTAACACAGATTCCTGAATGACACCAGGCTGCCACCTCAAGAATGTTGGGGTGCCATCCTAGAGAATCTCTAATCCTAAACTGTCAATTGTTGCAGCTAACCTACGCCCACTGGTACTGATGCGGACTGATCCAAATTGTAATTGTGGGCGTTAAAATCGCCCCCGATTATATAAGGTGCCCAAAACCGCTTGAACCAGTTCGCCCATTTGTGAACTGTGTGGTTCGACGTGGCATGCAGTATAACCAGAGTTACCCAGCGACCCAGCATCCAAATTTTCACAGCAGCTGCATCCACTTCATGCAGCTGCACCACTACCTGAACACTAACATATGGAACCAACCATTTGAGGAAAATCCCCACTTTCCCACCTACTGTGACTAAATCCGACCAAAAGGACGCAGAATACAAAGCGTTAACATTGGCCACTTCCTGCACACCTAAAATATCGTCGAACTCCATTAAATTTTCTACTTCGCCATCCTTATTGCCCAAGCCCTTTGAATTCCAAAACGCTATAGAGAAACTTTTGCTGACGAATTTTGAGCACTACGTGACCCCCACCTCCCCTTCACCCGGGCCAGACCCTAGAAGATCTTGTCTAACTTCTATGCTTGTTGGAATTTCATACATGTCTGACTCATCCTACATCAATTCAACACGATGCACAGATGTGCACTGCACTTCACTGCCTGACACACACTCAATTTCACTCACACTTACTGGCCGTTTCACTGATAAATCACTTGACACTACTAACTGTACCGCTGCATTAGACACTTCTTGCGCATAACATTCTTCCTGCATTTCGCTGTACTGATGGTCTTCCTCTTGATGAACATCCGTCGATATCCGGACATTTCCATCTCGGGGGGGGGGTCCTTTTTTAGATCTCTTAACCAGTGATATCAGCCATGGTCCTTCGTCATCTTCGTTAAAATTGTTTCCGAATGAAACTGTTGATCTGGCCCATTGAATTCGGTTACGAAAAGTGATCGAACCTTACCAAAAGAGCCTTTCCATACTAGTCTACAAACATCAATGGCAGCGCTAAAGGAGTCAGGTTAAGGGAAAAGTAAAGTTAGTGCTATCCTGGCATTTTCTGGGATAGAAAATGTCCTGGATACGTAGGTCCTTGGGATAGAAAATGTTCCGGATACATAATACCCTGGGATACAGAATTACCTATAAACATGATTGTAGAACGTTAAACAACTAGTCGCCTAAGACTTGACAGATTAAGAATGTTAGCAGATCTGCTTCAGGAATTAATGATGATTAGAAATCAACCAGAACATTAAAAAATTGGCCCTGATCTAACTATTTGTGTAACTAATATAAAAAAGTGCTATTATATCAAAAACCGAAACGGTAAAAGAGTTGCCAAATAGAGAATGGTTGCAGCCTTCGAAGGAGTGATATCAACAGCTGCCAAGTTCTATACCACGGTATGTACAGGTACCAAGTGTACAAATGGTACAAAAGGGTACCAATCATGCAAAAGGGTACGAAAGGATTTATAATCCTGTAAAGAATAAAAAGGGCACATAAGGGTTAAAAGTGTACGCATCATGCAGAAGGGTACGAAATGACACATAAGCCTGCAAAAGGATACAAAAGGGCATATAAGGTACAATGCGGTACCAATCACCCAAAAGTGTATGAAAGGCTACATAGGCCTGCAAAGGTTGAAAGGGTTTACATGGGTAAAAAAGTGTACCAATCATGCAAAAGGGTACGGAAGGATTCATAAGCTTGCAAAATGATACAAAAGGGCACGTGAGGGTAGAAAATGGTACCAAACATAGAAAAAAGTACGAAAGGAAACACAAGCCTGCAAAAGGATACAAAAGGGGACATAAAGGGTACAAACTGATACAATCCTGCAAAAGGGTATTAAAGGATACATAAGCCTGCAAAAGGATACAAAACAGCTCATAAGTGTACAAGAGGGTGCAAAAGGAACAAAAGAGCACGAAACAATATGAAAGGGTAGAACGGTGTAAAAATGGGCAAGTGAGGGTAAATTGGGGTAAATAATCCTAAACTTAATGTTATTCAACAGCAAAAGCTATTCAACAAAAAATGTATGAACCAAGTTTGCCCAGTCACCTTTTTTATCTTTTTTTTCTTAAAACTTGTTGACGCAGAGTGTTATTGGGGATGATGTCCTTGCCCACAGGTGCTGTACGTAAATGCCAACCCACCAAGCAACGTACCGTTATGGAGGACTTACTGGGTTACACCCTTGCATTCTGCATATTCGTAACATATTGCTTGTTCTCGGCATATTATGCCCATTATCTAATAATGACTGATACCAAGCCTAAACAACTACCCAAACGTCCGATATGATTAATTTAAAAGAAGTTTTTGAGTTGTTGTTTGTGAAAAACGTTGGATCCTGGAATCTACTAACCATTGGAAAATTAAGTGACAGTTGATCATTCAAAATTATATTTGACTGCTCTTGAACTACTGACTTTTATATTTTTTTATTCACTACACTTGAATATTCGAATTCTCTACTAAGACAGGCTTTAACTGAAACTGACTGATATTTTGGTTTTACATAGTTATTTTGTTGTATATTTCGTTTTCCATATGTTTTCATTTAATGTGAAGACGTACAAACTGATTTTTCTTTATCTGTAAAGGAGGTATACAATATTACTGAATGTGATTTTAGGGCAATTTAAAGTGGCAATATTAACTCCTTGTTTTTGAATTGTACTCCGAATGTTTTTGACGGACAGTCATCGTGGAAAAATTTACTACATCCTCTACCTAACCTGTCTCGTTCCCACGCTGATTGACTAATAATGTGAGATTGACTAATCTTGTGAGATGTGAGATACACCTAGGGTAAAGCTAAAAGCTAGAGGTTTAAACTGGGAAGAGTACTGTCCACACCGAGTACTGTCCACAGTCGGCTGTGTTCTTGTCCAAGACGAGGATGAAGAACCCCTGGAGTTTTGTACCCTGACGTCTTTCAGACCAGCAGAAGATCGACCATAGAAATAACTGAGAAGTGTTTTGACTAATGAGATAGCTTGTGACTTGGTGTGACTTGTGTAAGCTTCCAGAATAAAGCATGCCGAATGTAATATATTTTCTTTCCTAGACATATGGAAATATTAACAGGCCGAATTTATTAAGATGAAAGGAAAAATGTCAATAAATTAAAAATAGTGCTTACACCTTTGAAGGGTTAATTTTACACACATTTCCACTGTAAATGATTGTGCTCAAACAGAAAAACACCTAAACTCTCCATATGGTCAATCTGGCTTTTGGTCAGGCTATCAGTAAATCGTAATAGCAATTTAACTTAACGTTATTAGAACCTTCCGTGTCTAGTTATAATTTTCCCTCAATTTTTGAAGATTACTTACCAAACGATTTATTCTCCCGAAGAACAACTCGCCACATGATTTTTAGGGCATATTCAGAAATTCGAATGCTTTGCCCTAAGATTTCTACAGTCTACTTAATAATCACCTGGCACTTGAGAACAAAACAGCAGGATTGGAGTATTGTATTTTTTTCCTGTTTTATTTTCTACCAGACATAAAGTCCCCTTTTTTTAAGCCTGTGGATTTATACCCAGAGTAAACAAAATTCTCATACTTTAATACTTCAGAATAGTATACTCTTTCAAAATTATCGAAACTCCTCACAATAACTAAACTACACAATCACTAAATTACACAACAGTAAGCAGTGTACATGATACGAAATTATTCCAATTTGGTTGCTAGGTGTGAGCAGTAAGCATTCATCCTCGATTCCGACATGGCACATATCTGCTGCTTCTTGTGTACTTTATCCTTTTTATTCTTCTGCTTGGTTATAGAAAATAACACCAAGGAATAAACCGTAAACAATTTTTTGAAAAGCCTTCCCTTCTAATTTATAGTTACAATTATGTTGCTTCTCCTATCCGACGCATGAACGACTGAATTCAAGTTTCTAAGAAACTAGAAACTAGTGCTAAAACTCACAATAGGCCCTAAATGAACTATTAATAGCAATGAAAATTTATCCAAAAGAGCCACCATCACTGAACTGGTAAAACTACTAAAAAAGTCATTTCTAGAAAAAGAGTTTAATATTTCTCTTGCGAGTACAAGAACAGGATTATCTCATATTTTCCCGCAATATGTAAATAAAAATTCCAAATTCGTAAGGCGTCTTATGTCTTTTTAAACACTAATAAAGCCATGAGTCCATGAAAAGTTCCGTAGGAACGATGAGTAACACACTTCTATTAGGGTGGTGTCCTAGCGTTTGACCGATGACAGAGACTCGCCTCGACCACCATTGGAACTAAACAGTGAAAACCTTCAATTTCAAAAACTAGATGGCGCCAGTAATTTGTGCCTTTTAAAACTTCAGTATCATTTACAGCTTGTTTGTGGGCTCTCAATGTTATTCATAAATTCTTATTTAAAGTATCCTTTGGAATTCTCAGACTAATAAAATTTATTAAGCTATATTCTAAACTATTTCGGTATTATTTTTAACCAATCACGAAGCAGTTTGGTTAAAACGAACGCCATGACATGTGTTATGTAATGTGCTACGCGTGCTTCAACTAAAAAAGTGAAATCTTCCAAGTCAACTGCCAGAAAGAGACAGACGAGGAAATTCAACTTTATAAACAACAAGAAAGTAGTTTGATAATATGGCAAAAAATGTTTGCTCACTTAGTGCAATTATTTTGTTGGTGGTCCGTGTTCATACTGGAGATAATCCCCTAAACAGTAAAAAGTGTGGTAAGGCATATCTACGATTATCTGTTGCACATTTTAAGTCGAAAGACAGGAAGCTGATTATTTCTAAAGTGTGACACGTCGCATTATGATTTGTGAGATTTTCTGCTGCATTTTCTACATTCTACGACAAAACAGTGAGAAAGTGTTTAAATGTGGAAACCGTAGTAAAGCCTTTTAACTGAAGCTCATGTTTAGTTGCGTTTGGGGGCGAGAAGTGTCTTAATGTTTTTGTGACGAGAAGCCTATTAAAAACATAGTATGGGGTACTGCAATTTCTGGTGAATGAGGCTTGTTGCAACGTAAATGATTTTTTTCTACCGATCGTTCCTTAAATCAAGTTTGTAGTACGCAATTATCTTATTTAACGTGAATATCAGACGATGTATACTCGTATACAAAACGGTGTGAAAACCTGGAAATGCAACCATAGTGGTGCCGCCTTTCATACATAATTAAAAGAAATAGACAACTTTTAAATGCCAGATATTTTTATTAGTATCCGTTTTCGAAGTAAGAAATATTACAATGCATAGTCAACGTTTTTTAATGAGAAGTGAAAATTAAAAAAAGCTACAATTTCGTTGTAAAAGTGTGTAGCAATGTAGTCGAATGGATAATGGTGTAAACCCCTTGAAGTTTGAATTGTATGCTGCAGCATTTTTATTGAGAAGCCCTTTATTATCTACGGTCGAATTCTACTCTAGCTGATTTTGTAAGGTGTGTGCTACTTCAAATACTAAGCTTCAGCAGGTGCCCTTTTCGGCAAAACAATGAATGACATTAAAAAAATTTATAAATTTATAAATTTATAAAAAAAAATCCTGTAACTTTAAATTCTTATTCGTCGCTTATACATGACACTGTGCAAGAGTGCATTTTTTAGGGTACTGCTACTCCGAAGCAGAAGGGGGGGGGG
>JAHWFP010030856.1:0-21175 GCA_023313725.1 Lithobius niger
GAATGAATAGAAGATGTATTTTTTGTCCTGGTACAGCACAGAATGAAGGGACTTTCTGTCCCACAGCTCCCACCCTCCTCTCAATTCACACTCACTTTAAACACACATATGCAGTAAATTTAACTTTTCAAAATTTATGTAGTTTCAAAATTTGCAGCAGTTTGCTTTTTATCTTCAAAATTTTAATGACATGTTTCTTAATTGCGTGCCTGGACCATTTTTTTTGTACTTTCCTAAATTTTCAAATTTTCTAAATGGTCCAGAAGGGTTGTCACCACCTTTTAAAAGTTGGTGAATTCGCTCCCTTCCTCTACAAAAACACATGCCCGCGCGAAAACACAGCCTATCTAGCTCTGTTAGGAAGGAATTAGATTATTCCTTCCTAACGAGTGAAGTCAATTAGACTTCACTGTTAGGTATTTTTAATAAAATTACCACAAATCCATGCCCAATTTGTTTGTAAAGTAGGACTTAGAAAATTTGCACGGACTGGACATTTTTCTATTATAATTCAGCTTTAATTGAGATAATGGACTAGTTTTATTTTTACACGATCATATTTTGTAGACGAGTTGAAACATGACTCAAGGCTAACTAAGACTGGTTTTTTTTTTGCATGTATAAACAAGTCGTATTGTTTTTGTTTTTTCTTCTTCCGTTCGTGCGTGACTCAAAGCTGGTGGCCTCGCTTTCAATGTTAATTGTGTTGGAATTGTTGTCTGTCTTGAATGAGTGAGATTAAAGGAACATAGTGTATGTACGCTGATTGCAAACCGTTAGACACGAAAAGAACGACATAACGATTTATTATTTATTGACTGTTTCTTTTTGTGAAAACGAATCCCTGAGGAGGATATCTAATACCTTCGAGTACTTTCTTTGGTTTTCAATATATGAGAGGGGTAAATAGGAGTAGGAAGGGTAAATCATGCAGGGTGGGTAAAACACTTAATTGAGACGACATTTCCGGTGAAAAAATGCATTTGTGAGGTCATTTCCGGTTTGTGACGTCATAGATCCAATATGGCGGATCCAATATGTCGGCATTTCCGGTGTGTTAGTACGTACACCTTCTTAGGCCGGAAATGACGATAAAAAACCGGAAATTTAAGTCAAAAAACTGGAAGTGACATCATAAACCGGAAGTGACGTCATAATCCAAGATGGCGGCGGTGGTCACGTGACCGGAAGTGTGCTCATACGTACTCTTATCTTACTACTTAGATAGCATATTATTCTTGAAACAGAAACGGTGCCACATAAATAAATAATAGGCTATATAGGAGTCCAGTTTCATTAATTTAGTTCGGGCCATCTAGCCAAATTAAAATTCTCACACAAATAAATAAGATCATTACATGGCACAGATGTCCTTTCATGAATGGGAAAAAAATGAAAGCATTTAAAGGACATTCATTTCTTAAATTTAAGAAATATATAAATGAAGGTCCTAGGCGGATGCTACTTTAATTATTTTAAAGACATAAATTACCACAAATGTTATGAAACGGAAGTTGGACAAACTATGCACGTAGCTATGCTATATTTTTTTAATTTTACATCCATAAGGATATGAATTATAAAATTAAAATTAATAATAGTAATAATCAATATTGCATTTCACATCTATAAAGAAATGGATCATGAAACATAAAATTGCAGTTTCATTCATTTTAATGTAAGGTATTTGCAACATTTTCTTTACGATACTGGAGATAGGCTACCTCCAAGCAACAAAACGCCAGATTTTTAAATAGAAACTGCCAACCCTCAACTTGGTGAGGTAGGGAAGGCAAGAGAAATTGAACTTTTACACTCAACCTTGTTGATATCTTGGAAGATCATCAAGAAAACCCAAGTGGTCTTACTGAAGGCCTGAAATCTTCAATTTCGAATTTATCTATTTTTCAATAAATACCGAAATGTAAACAGCACTGCTGCGAACTGTTGTAGTTTGGCATAAAGCCACATAGATTATATTACTTACACGTTTCATAATTGTTTAAAGTCCTCTCACAAACAATAGGGGTACTTCACACAGCATAATAATCAATTTTATTGATGTCTGAAACTGTTTATAACTTGCAACAACTCAGTTATTATTTTCTTCAAAGTCTGTCTTAAATCTTCATAAAAGATGCCTAGCCTTTGATCTTAATAATGTTCAGATTCCAAATATATCTACCTTTTTAAATTCGGTTGGGTAGTTTTAAAACTATGAGGCAAAACGTGTCCGCTACCAATCAATGCTTTAGCGCCATGTTGGAATTTTACTTGCTTAAGTAAAAATGATTGGCTCTCACGTGCAAACCGGAAGTGGTTCGAGCGTCGTTGGCGCCGAAATTGGCGGACCAAACTATCCACCAACCAGTGAATTGGATACTTGGAAATTTAGGCTCTAAACAAATCCTAAGGTGCCTTACATGTCTAGCATTCCTCGGGGTCCGCGCAGACGGCAAGTTGGAGCCATTTCCGAAGTATAAAAACCCAAGCTTGAGAAAATATTGTTAGCATAGCTCGACCTCGCAACCACCCATCGCCACGTTCTCAGGGAGAGCGATGTTCTTCTGCCGCCGCAAATTGCGCCAAAACGGGGCAAAGGTAGAGGGGATGTAAGTTAACTTAGTTATACTTGAATTTCGTTTAGGCCATTTATTTGAAAACTTAAATGTAACTTTAATTTTATAAAAACTTTAATTTTCTTCTCGTTTCAAGTTAACACTTTCAAAACGTGAATTTTGTTCCAATGTAAAACCAAAGACTAGCATCTTAACCAGAAAGCTAAAGGTTGCATGTGAATCGTCGTCAGTGACCTCATGCGAGTTGAATTTTTATTCAATATTACTTGCATTTTGGCAAAAATGTACTTCTAGTTTGAAGTACGTAAAATTTCTTGATCGTTGTTGATACTTGAGTTTTAAGCACGATTTGCTTAACGATTTTTTTTTTGGTTATTGCTGAAATCTAAAACCAAGATTTATTGTAAGCCAAAATGAAACTGCAAACTAATTTTGTAATTATTTTATTGACCAATGTTCAATAAATGTAAATAGAGTTTCAGTCTGTTTCCAACCATTATTTACTTAGTTACTTAAACTTAGAAAATTTTAGTTTAAAGTTAACTGCCAGTAAATGCACGTTTTTCCCATGGTGGCAGAAAAGAATTACCGCTTGCCAAGTTAGGTTAGTCTTATGAAAGCATTAGTCTGCAACGTCGCTCCCTCCTTGAATAGTGGCCTGCTATGCTTGTTGTCCTGAAATCCAGCAAAATTGGAAAGAAAGACCAGTAGACTATGCAATACAGTATCTGCACCAGTACGATTAGTGACGTTTGCCGGCACACTGTTTTGGGTCGACGCCGCTACATTAAGACCAGTTTGTATAACTTCCTCTTCCAGTGCTTCAAATAATTACCACCACGTTGTTAATAAAAACAACATATAAATAAATAGAAATTGATTTTATACCATTTCATGTAAATGTAACTTACCAAAAGGCCTAGAATTCATAGAGCCCATTGCTACGCCGTTATATGTAAGGCCATATTATGTTGTGTAAGGCCCCCTATATGCCAGTATTATGAAGCTTGTGGCATCTTTAGCTATTGTAGAGTTGTTAGTCACACCCTTAAGATCGTCATACGTATGTAGTATGTGCTAAGTAGTGCTAGTGCACTAATGTTATGTATTTGATGTAAGCTAACTATGGATCCTGTCTGCATGCATATTTATAGTTATGTGGTTGCTGTACTATTACACCTGTACATAGGTGGAGCCACAGTAGTGCAGTTGAGAGAGTGAAGTGCTGTGGGGACATCTGGTATTGCTTACTGGTACTACGAGCTCCTATTAAACCAATAGCCCTGGTCTTAGCTGATCAGTTCACCTCTGGGCACTGGCCCAGCAACACTCCTCTCCTCTTCTCTGCCCTGCTAAGGGTGAAGCCTCCTAAGCTGCCTGAGCTTTCACTGAACCACTGTACTGCCCGCGTGGACCGGAATAAACCTACTTAGCCCTAACTTGGACTGGTTACTTCTGGTGAGGACTTAGGACTACTTCTACCCTTAGCAAGTGGTGCATCGGCCCTCCTTAGGCCTACTTTAGGTCTACACCATCGCAAGTTGTGCTTCAAGTTTTTATTAAGCTCCTATTGGATGTTACCCTCTTCAGCTTAGGCCTACTTTCTTCGGCTACAGCTTCATGGACCCTTTGGTAAGCATACTAGTTATGCCTAAATTAAGCCTACTTCGAATTAAGCCTTCAATAAGCCTAATTTTCAAACTGTTCTATTTTTATCGTTGCTACTGTTCTGAATTAGGAGTATTTCGACCCTAAATTGAATTTCTTCATCGCTTCTGTGCTTTTTTGAACTGTGCTATACTTTTTGAAGCCTTTTCAAGAATTTAAACCTTTTTTTCAAGAATTGATGCCTTTTAATACAATAGTATCACTTCTACTTCGTACCATTGCTACTGTGTAATAGTAGAACTGTGCTTAGCTGTGCATTAGAACTGTGTTTTAATCTTTTTCAAGCCTTTTGGTGAAAATTATTGAATGTGTGGTTACTCAAGAATTTTATTAGGCTGTAATACTGTTATGGCTTAGGTAAGCCTAGTGCTCTTCAAAGGCCTAGTTTTTTTTAAAGCCTCGTGTCTTCAATCTAGTGCTCTTCAGCGTACTGATGTTTGATAAGCCTAGTGTTCTATTCTTCGTGAAGCCTAATAATTTCTTCTACCTGTGCTTACCTGTAGTCAAGTATTATAAATTGCACCTAGTTTTGGGTCTGCTTGAATTATTAACCCTAAATGGAACACCATCAGCTGGTAAGCCTTTAGAGGCCTACTATTCTCCAGCAGCAGTTTCAGCTTCTGTGGTGGTAAGCAATAAACTGTGTTTTATAAAGCCTTGTACTACTAGCCTACTAAGAACTGTGACAAGTTTAAAATATTTTAAAATATTTTTATTTGGAACTGTGTTTGCAATATACTGTTGAGTAATTGCCATTGCTACCGTGCAATAATTTAAGTAGTGCTAGGAAGGACTGTGCATATTATTTATTTGACTAATGCTTACCATTTCTCGTGGAAATACCTTTTACCGTTTTTCTTCAACTAGGCTGAGCTGTGGTATCTTCAAACGTTTGCTGTAGGCTACACTTATTAATAGAATTTTTCGTGAATTACCGTTTTCATGAGATGTAGTGACTTGATCTTCTTCTGCATTCTTGTGCTTAAATAAATCTAGTGTTCGATTTTTCAACCCTGGAGTATTTCTACAACTAGGTAATGATATTCAAGGCCTTATGCTACTTCTATTACGACTTCTGAGTGTGAGTGAGAGGCAGTGTTTGCTGGTGCTTGTACATGCTATTTTATTTAGCCCAAGTTTGATTTTGTGGATAAACTTTTTTTTTCTTAAAAGTCACCAAATTGTGTGTGCCTAAATCTACTTAATTCTCCCTTGATCATATTTGGAAACAGACAAAAGGTGGTGAACTCTTTAATTATGTCTTTTCTTTAAGTGTTTATCAAGATCTGCTTGTTGAAACCCATTCCGATTGTGTCAAATCCCAAGTTTTGGAAATTTTCTTTTACCGATTTATGTCTACCGATATTCGAGAAGAGTTGACCTAGTACAGTGTTACACCTGGAACGGAACGTGGTTTTTGTTTCTTTGCTTTGGAACAGTGTACAGTTTTGTTTGTAAATTTCGAAAAACTGAGTTAAAAAATATGTGAAAGTGAAGCAACGGATAGCAGAACAATTTCATAGGAATTTGCAGCGTCAAGAGTTGCAAGTGCAAACGAAATGGATGTTTACATCGTTATAAATGATGTTAGTGTTCTTATTCCTAAAAATTAAGATTCTTCTTTTTTTTCTTTTTCTTGGAAACCCTGAAGATCAGAGAAATTATTCCAGTTTTTGTTTACAGTTCTTAGCGATCTGTAGTGTTTAAACGGTTTGTTTGCTAATGAATTTGTTAAGGTGAGAGTGTACAGATTTCATTAGAATTGCTCATGTAATTCAGGTCAAATGCAAGTTAGGTTAGATAGTAATCCAGTTTTTAAACGAACAATGCTTAGAACAGAGGTTACTTATCCAGTGAAAATGTCAGATTTATTGCTTAACCTTGATAATGATTCTACTCAGTTTAAATATCTAACAGGAACGAAAGTCAATTTACTGTTTAACGTAATGCGAATTTAGTTTAGCAAAATTCTGGTAGCCAAATGTGTTTCGTATTTGTCTTTATTGGGCGGATGCTAGTGCAAACGCTGGAAAAAAGTAGCGAATCTTGGTATTCCTATGCTGGAAAAATGCAAACCATTACGGTTAAGAATTCAACAGGTCTTGCAATAAGATATTTTTCATACTGCTTATGTTGATAGGCTGGAAAGTTAACTTGAATAAGTAAATAAGCTAGTTAGATTTTTGGTGTATAAAGCTGATCCATTATGATTTTCTGGTGAAGCAGCTCGTTTTTGTCTGCAAGACTTTTTTTTAGGTAATAGATCAGATTGTGAAATTGAATTTTTTTAAAGTGCTTTTAAATTAGCTCATAGGCTATTACATTTCGGATGAATTTTCTATCTGCAGGTACAGGCTAACGAAAAATTTCACCAAATATTTTGAAGTGTGTATGCGTATTGTGAATAGTTCGAGTGAAAACTTAAGTCACAACAGTTTATTATGCTTGAATTAAATGTTGAACGCAACTTTTTAACCACAAGTGATTCCGATTGTGTATGCGACCTTGTGTAAGTTTTGAATGCAAGGTGTTATTAGAAAACCTTGATGCTGAGATCGTCATCGAGTGAAACTTGTTGACTATGTTAAAAACGCTGAAATGAGTTAAGGTAATAACAAAAGTAGCGTTGGTTGGTTTGGAAATTCTGTGTTAAGATTGCCTTTTTTGTGTTGTTTCTGAAAGAAATGTTCGACTGCGTTTGTCAGTGAAGGTCAAGGTCGTATATCGTAGCCTAGTTCATGGCGTAGCCCTAGCAAGGTAATGGTGATAATCAACTCTCAATAACTTGAATAGAGCGAGTTAATCCTTGTACGATGGTTGTTAATGCACAAATTGTGAACGTGTAAGCTAGTCAGTCGTGAACGAACGCCTGGCGTAGGCTTATTTCCGCGTAATCGTCTGTGTACTAATGACGCGTGTTTAAATCTAGTAACCCAGAACCAGCACCAAGGGCTTGAATTTGTTTGAAATTATTTTTTCTTTGTAAGTAATAATCCAAAAAGCTAATTTTGATAGCTGTGTACACTGGTTACATAGACATGACATTTGAAAGAGAGGTTTTTGTTAGAATTGGATTCTAGAACGTGTTGCGAGAGTTTGGTGTCCGTGTAGCTGGTTGGCGCTACAAAATTGCCCAGGTTACATTGCACTACTTTCGAGATTCAGAATGGAATCCATGCCTTCCCTTTTGTTTTTATAGAAAATCTGTTTGCCCAGTATTTAAAAAAAATTTCAGATGAGGATAAATTTTGTCTGAATAAATTTTGTAGAATTGGTTTTCTATTTTTTGATGAACACATGGTTCTAGTTGGTTATAGCCTAATATAGTTTTTATTATTAAACTTAAACGTGGGCTAGTCTAGATAATGTATATAACAGGTTTGTAACGATAATCTGTTGTAAATAACTTTTGTGCAGTTACGACTAAAGTTAAGATTAAACCTAAAAATAGTTTTAAGTTTTAAATAGTGAGAAACTTTGAGCGATTTGCTATTTACTTGAGAGGTGACATTGATTTTTTAAGGGAAAAGTGTGTCATGCAGATAGTAAATCCTGGGTAGTCCTTGGTAATCCTTGATTCAATAGTTGATTGGAATGGTTTCTATTGAAAGCTTATGTTCTGCGTGCTTTTTTTTGTGGACTGATGAATACGCGCAGATATTACAATTTAAGGAAAGTGAAAACGATTCCTAATTTCGATAATCCGATTCGCTAACCCACAATTAATGTATAAATCATATCTGTCGTGTTTTACAGTGACTGTTTGTGAAGCAAGAAAGAAATGCAAACAGTTGGTGATTAAATGGGTAGCGAAGGCTAGGAGAACCGACCCTTTGACTCGTATCTGCTGCTTACCCTAAAAAGGGGTGAGAAAAAGGCAAGTCGTGTTTGACTCGCAAGCTCTGCGTAATTTCGTCTTGGTTGAAAAAAAAAAAAAGAGGGATGTAGAATGGTTATCGCTGATAAAATTGTTACGTAAGGTAATGTTTTGAATCAACCTAATCTAAAGGTTTTAAAATTTAAAGCCTAGTGCAGGAATATGTCATGAAAACGTTACATGGTTTAATGTTAAACAGTCACATAAGTGTTTTCACACTTTGATAGATACGTTAAGTTGTTCGTAGCATGGTGGAAACAAAAGTGTTGTTGTATGTATTATATATGCAAGTTTGTAATTGTTTTAAGAAATAATTTAGATTTAGTTCAACTATGACGCACATTATGGGGCGTTATGAAGTTCGAGAGAAAGCTATGCTTTCACACTGTTGTCATGACATGTTTTTCGATAGACAGTACTTGTACGTAAATGATGGACAGTCTGTCTGTTGTGAAGCATTCGTTAATGACGTAATCACATACTGCAATTTACCGCATTCGTTGGTATTCGACTATGTCAATTATTATTTTTTAATAATAATTGGTGTGACTGTAACAGGGGGAAGTTTTAATCCTAATATTTAAGTTTGGGACCCTTAGGTTAGTTACAGTAAACGAGTTAATCTTTGATTAATTAAACTACTGGCACTTTGAATTTGCGTTGGATGGTACTCGTGGGAGTTGGTCAGATGGGTTGTGCAAATTCAGGGCCGTGCGGAATTCTAAATGTCATTAAGACAACGGATTTACGCCAAGTTCTTTGCATGAATTTGAGTTTTACACACCCATGTAGTGTAAATTTGAGATTGCTGTATTTTAACATAATGGCGCTTTAGCATCGCGCGGTAATAAATGCATGTTCTGGTTAAGCTCTAGTTACGATAAGTTGCAGCAATTTTATTAATCTAGTAAGTGAACTAACAAAACTGTTAAGATTTTGAAGTCACTGATTTTTTATTTTAAATCACCGTTATGGTAAAAAAAAGTCATTTCTTAGGACACAAATGTTTCCAGAATATGAGGGTAGATTTAGGAGATTTTCAGATTATTTGCCAATTGATTTTACTACAGAATAGGGTGTGCGAATTATGAATATTAACGGTTCTGACAACTTGAAACGCTTAAAAATAGGAGTAGATGGGGCTTGAATTCAATAAATATAAGATTGAATGTAATAATTTATTTAATCATTGTTTGTTGACTAATGACCGAAAAATAGTTTTTAATTTTTTTTAAGTTACGGTTTTATCATAGATTAATCTTACAATGATAAGAGGGAAAAATTTAACGATGTTTTGTAACTCATTTCTTTTTGAGAGAATGTGTTGAATGGTTTGTAAGATCAGAAAAACATCTTGGATCTTGTGTTAGCAAATTTAAATTGAGAAATTACGATTTAAGGAAGGAAGGAAAGGTTTTGTATAGTAAATGTAAGATCTAAGGTAAGAGGTTTTGTGTGTTAATAAAAAGATAGTTACCTGTAAGTACGTACAAACCCCTGTAAATTGAGATTGATTGTAACAGAATTGTTGCCTGAGCCTCCCGAAATCTCGAAGGCATGGCACATCATCATAATTAATGATAAACGACAATAATTTCGAATTAATATTGATCATTTGAATGAGGTTCCCAACGTTGACTTCTTCAGGTTGTTGAAAAGAGTTTTCAATGGAAACGAAACGAGCAAACCATGAGCTTTTATTTTTAAAGCTAGGTCTTGGTCTTGGATGAATCGTTGAGCGGATAAATGATTCTTGTTGTCCAATCAACGCCACATCTTGATGATTAGGAAGTTAGGTAAACATATGCTTTAACTTTCTTTTGGGTATACTAGACAAAATCAGATGGAGTCGGTCAGCTAACTTTGCACAAAATGAAAAGAGTGAAGTTCGAACGTAATACACGTTCTAGTGTCAGCATGTGTCACGTGTAATATTGTTGTAATTGATGCTTTGATTATTGTTAAGTATTTTCCCCATTTAGTCTAAAAAATACATTGTTGCAAGTTAATTTGTGACTTAGGCTGCATTTATGCAATTTTAGAGTAGCTATCCATTGAAATTAGCGAATGTAGATGGCATAGCCAATTTTTAAGCAAAGTTGTCTGGAAGAATTTAGATTTCAAAGATTTTCTGTAGTTTTTCATGATAATAATCTGTTTTTAGTGGAATTCTCTGTAACTTGGCATGGTATTGCAGTTATTAAAGAGTGGAGTTCGTTGACTTACGATGAAAAGAATTCCTGTAAGTCGGTAAGATTGCTTCTTAACTTTACACTAAACGAATCCATTTTTATGTGTAGTGAAGTTTACAGATTTTAATATGGGAAAGAAGTCTTCGGACGTAACAATATGGCCCAGCTGTTTACTGAATATGTATTTCTGATCAAAATACATAAAGATCTGTGGATTCTAAACCTGTTAAAGTGATTGCTCAAAGATTTTAGCGCACACTGAGTAATAGCAACTTGTTATTAAATCCTATAGTAAAACTTATGAATTACGTAATTCTTGTTGTTGTTCTTTTTTTTGGGTTATGAAAAGTCCATGTATATATTAAAAATTGGGGACGAAATTTTCCGCGAGGGGGGAATCATACTACGCCGTTATATGTAAGGCCATATTATGTTGTGTAAGGCCCCCTATATGCCAGTATTATGAAGCTTGTGGCATCTTTAGCCCTTAAGATCCTTATACGGATGAAAGTAGTGCTAGTGCACTAATGTTATGTATTTGATGTAAGCTAACTATGGTTCCTGTCTGCATGCATATTTATAGTTATGTGGTTGCTGTACTATTACACCTGTACATAGGTGGAGCCACAGTAGTGCAGTTGAGAGGGTGAAGTGCTGTGGGGACATCTGGTATTGCTTACTGGTACTACAAGCTCCTATTTAACCAATAGCCTCAGCTGATCACCTCTGGGCACTGGCCCAGCAACACTCCTCTCCTCTTCTCTGCACTGCCAAGGGTGAAGCCTCCTAAGCTGCCTGAGCTTTCACTGAACCACTGTACTGCCCGCGTGGACCGAAATAAACCTACTTAGCCTTAACTTGGACTGGTTACTTCTGGTGTGGACTTAGGACTATTTCTACCCTTAGCACTATACCAGTAAAATTGAAAATAAACACCCTACTTCAAAGTAACTTAATTTTACTTTTGAGAACCATTGATTTAAAACTAAAACACTCGAAAAAAGCAATTGTCAATAATGGTATTTCTCTTTTCTCAAAGAGCAGTAATGTGTTTTCCAATGCATACATCGCATTAGATTTTTTTTTAAGACTTGTTACAGTCAATAATTATGCTTAAATCGCATAATATTGTGATAAGGTTTAAATGAGCTTATGGAAGTTGTTCAAACGGAAATATTTTGCATAAACAAATTTGGTATTATCATTTCCACTTTCAGCAAATCAAAAAGTAATATTTCGTAACCATTATATGAATGAAATTTGAAGTAAATATTAAATATGAATATTATATGATTTTTTTTATTAAAAATAATAACAACGGTAGAAAATAATGACGAATAAGAATTTTCTTACCATATTGTCCGTTGTGACATACCGGACAGTCGTTCCTACAGGAACCATGGCGTCGGCACTGCTGGACGCCGCTGCCGGATGCTCCCGCATCGGCGATGTTTGGGACGTCAGGATCTTGAACATGTGAGATGCGAATACGGTCCGGAAGCGGCGGCAACCCCTCTAGCAGGCAATCCGGGAAGAGGTCGGCAGGTTTAACTCCTGCTGACGGGCAGTCTCTTCATATTGGGCCAACGTTCTATGTAAGTTCTGTTGCATAAAGAAGACATTTTCAGCGTTGACTGCCCGCCAGAAATACGATGCAAACTCTTTGGTTCCGTGGGGAAACGGCGGAAATGTCACATAACAGCAATGTAGGCATTGCCTTGCCATTATGGGACTACATTTAAAAAGTGCGGCTTAGCCGGAGTTGTTGGGATCGAGAGGATTCTGCTGGTGGAATGCCATCAACCAAAATATTTTGTCCAGGGTTTTCCAATATTATCTCCATAAAAAAGAGTCGTAAAACATGGTCTAGAGGATCCTCTTCCGGGATCATGGGAGAATATGGCGTCTCCTCTATGGAACGATGAGAGCATTCGCGGAATAGAGAGGGCGTCCTCTCGCAATACTGGTAATGGCCCAGACACACTCCAAACAATAGTAAGTTCAGCGACAACAGCCGCAGGAACTCTTTCATGTAGCGCGGCATACTAGTAGCCGCGCTCCTCTTCTCCTTTGGTGTTGTTTTCCTCTTCTTACGTGGGGGATCCATAGCAATAGGGTTAGGGAGCAGAAAGCGAAAGCGGACAGTCGATTGGAAGTACACAACTTTGTGTGCGGGTAAAATCGCCGAATTTTCCCAAGTCCAAAAGTTGTGACCCAAAAACGGACATTGGCAAAACCAATGGGTGCAAAGTTCAAGCTTGACGTCACGAAAAAGGGGCTGTCTCTTTTCCTAGGGACCTAGCTCACCCCTCTGCTCTTGCAGTGACCATACTCTATTGTTTACATGGCCTCGACCAGGCTACATTTTGAGGTCAGATCAAGCCAACATGGTCCAGAGCCGTACTCCAATCCTTTCAACCCACCGATCACTTTCGTTTATTGCTCACCCCTTCCTCAGCAGAGAGAGTGAACATGCTCAAGTGCACTCATCAGCAAGTGAAAGGGATGGTCAAAGTAGGTCAAGATGCCTCACCCTTGACCATGACAACAGCTTGCTAGCCACCCAAGTAGCTAAATTTAGCAATCTCACTCCATAGTGGTAAAATACAGAACTGTTCTTTGAAATGAGACAGAAAATTCTGAAACAATATTTTGAAATAAAATTATTTAATTCATGTATAAGGTCACTAACAAATACAAAATTGTGTAAATAATTGTGATACGTTTTAGATAACATAGAAATATATTTGAATGTAACATAACTGATGTAGTCTAAAATTCATGTATTTTCAGAAAATTGTGCAACATACAGTGAATTGTGGTAAAATGTCAGGATGGCAGATAAATGGAGAAGAGGCTAAATCATAGAAAAGAGGATAAAAAGAGGCTAAATCATAGAACAGGTATCATTCCACCATGATCCAGGACTAATGAATAAAAAGATTAGTGATTCCTAGCCTTGTGGTGAAAACAATCAGTGTAAATTATAGACCCCACCCCTCCTTGCCACGACACACATAAATTAAATACCATTACTATGCAAACTTAAATTTAGAAATTTTCATAAGTTAATGGGGCAACACAAATAGCTTATTAACTTGGAAAACATTGCTGTTACTCATTGTAAAGCTTATTAACTTGGAAAACGTTGCCGTTACTTATAGTAAGGCACATTTAACGTTAATTATATAAAATGATTCACCATGTGAATTCAACTTGATAAGGGTGAGGTACGCTTAAGACCTGGAATGCCAAACGTAAGTTCAAATCAATGGTTACACTAAGTTTTTAAAGTACCTCACACGTAAGTTCCTAAGGAACAGATTACACACGGTTACTCAGGTTGTAGTGAAAAAACCTTGAAAGATCTACCGCATCCTAGAAAGCACTTTTCCTGGTTGGCAACAACCGCATGTGATACTAAGCATTGTAAGTGCAGCCCAATAACCTAGCGAATCAGTGATGGCGTCTGGCCAACTTGTATTATTTGATTCGCCCAGGGTAACTAGTACCGTAGTTGCATTGTCACTCAGTGACGTGGAAGTCGGACAATCGAAAATTTCGTCCCCTTAATTAAAAAAAAATGTAGTTAAAGTGACTTCCAGTGCTAGCCACCACACAAGTGATGTAACATCGCTCTGAACAAGATATTCAAAATTAACGCTAGCAGGTATAGGGATGTCTCTGCCTATTCTAAGTTAAATAGTGCAGTCGCAACGCTTAGATACCGCAGAATAAAGTCTACGACAGCAAGTTATTGGAAGCTTGCATATCAGAAACAAATTAGCAGTAAAAAAAAATATGTTGTATAATTAATTGCTGCATTTTGATTTAATTTTAAATCTTAGGTTTCTGGAATTTTAGAATTCCAGTATCTGACTCTCCTATTTATTGGTTGCTTACGTTCAGGAGAACCAATGAGGTAGCATAGGTAAAAATGTTTTTTTTTTCCATGCAAAAGAGCTCGTTAAAGGTATAGCCTTACAGACAAATCACTACATATCATTCATGCTAGTAACGAATGTGAGTCACCAGAGCATCGGACAACATTAGGCTCAAGGATTGTGCCATTCACATCCTGTAGTATAACATATTTATTGTGAGGAAACGCAATAATTTCTAAAACTCAAGTTTGTTGGCGGAACCTTAACTGTTAGGTCAAAATGGGTTAACATGCATATACATTAACAAGGTTCTTAAAATACCATGATAGACGGCTTTCTGTATTGGTCAGTTTGAACTGTCACGTGGTAGTCAAAAGGGAAAACAGACAAACACGAACACAGTTGGTTCTTAAGAAAGTTACGATTGACGGCTTCCTGCACGGGTTAGTCTGAACTGTCTCATAGTAGTCAAATGGGTGAAATAGATACAAGTAAATATAAATATATTTTACACCACCACATCAAAAACGAGCCTCATATATAATGAGTTGCAGTACTCGTTATGCTGCTATGAAAATGAAACTTAAGAGTCAAATACAGACATTAACAATGATACTACCAAAATGTGGAGTACGTGACAATATTTTGAACATTAAGTACCCAATCGGCACACTGTCATGAAAATTTTCATTGATAGTAGATGATTGAACAGTAGATGACACTTAAATGAAGGGGTTAAGCGAATGCGACTTAACGGGATAACAAAACAGGTATCCTGTCCCAACCCTTATGCTAATGCTTATTTGTTACTACGTAGCATGAGAATTTACCATATAAGTAAAAGCATGTTAGAACTGACTTTGATAACTTGGTCGCCAGTTTGAATCCCAGCACGGGACCAAACAAGGGATATCGTATTCAGAAACATAAGAGTTTCTAGGCAACTCATGTATGTAGCATGCATATAATATTTTATTTTACGGAGACTGTGTATTCCGATGAAATCTTGTTGCCATTGGTACTGCCAGGGAAATAATGATTAAATTTGACAATGTCAAATAGTACTGTTCGAATCGAACCATGGACATTTCATATTTTTTTAGTACTCATGAATTTGCTTATAAAAAGCAATTTGCAGTCACGTTTGGCTATAATGTGACTTTTCTTCAAAATGTGAAGAGGCAAGAAACAAGATTTCTAAGGGAAATATTAATGTTGAAAAAACATAGTCAGTAGCACTTGTGTTTTCTTTCATTCCCCCAGCTAGAGCAAAAACTAGGCCAAACGGCTGGCGACATATTTACCGAGGGTAGAGAAACTACTCAGCCTTGAACGACCTTGGCCAGACCGTGGCCAACTCGAGGTCGAAGGTAGAGCACAACACGATATAGGAAAGTGCCACGCCTCCCTCCTTTGAAAGCGAGAGGGAAAACAAACCCATGTGGCCAGCACAGAGAAAGCGAAATATTATTTATTTTAGATCAACAGCAACAAAATTGAATTTATTAAATTTGAGTTCAGTTACATGGAGAATGCGCTCTCGAGTCTAGCATGCAATTTAAGCCATACAGTATTTTATTCCAATTCCACCCAGAATAGTATTGCTCAATAATGAGGGAATTTAATCTTGCTGTACATAATTATTGCCCTGATTTCTGTGAAGGTTGTTTTTTTTACGCAGTAAAGGTGCGTTTTCCCTAGTCACACGACAAATAACTTTCGGCCAGTCTGTAAATGCGAAATTCTTCCTTAATTATGTAAAGCAGTTTCTGTTATAAATGAGCTGGGTTTGGAAGCTAAAATAAGGAACCACTAAAAAGGCACCATGATTTTAGGATAAACAGGTATTATGTTAGGAAATAATTAATGGCTGAATTAATATTCATAACAGAAACAATACAACTAATTAATTAGATACATATTTGCATAATATCATACATTTATTAAATGCATGTGCCGAATATTTATTCGGATAGATCAAAATGACTCCAGATAGTAAATATAATTGGGAGTCCTCTTCAAAGACGACTGAGAGGCGGCAAGATCATTTGTAACCTAAACAAGTGTAATTACACCTATTGTTAGAGTTTAAAGGATGTTATTACCAGTTGACAATATTTACGACAATTTCGTAGAACCTAAATGACTGTCTAGAAGTAGATTAAATTACGATAAGACCGTCACTCGTGATCGATCACTTCAAGGAATAACAATAAATCACTCCCACACGGGACAGTTAATTATAGCGGCATATAATTTTAAAGCGCTGAATACGGGGAACAATTAATGAACCCGAAAGCAACAATGGAATGATTGACATGCGTAGAGGTCCCATTTGGCGATAAGGGCCCAGGCTGTCAGAATGTTACTATATTTACCATTTCAATAATAAATCGATACTACAATAGATCGATCATTGCCGATAACGCTACAGTATTTAAACCGAACCTACATGATGTCAGTCGATCATCAGCTGCTCAACAGTTGTTTAACTAGTTCACGCCAGTCATATTCCAGAGGTCCCAATTCGAAGTACGACAGGCCAGAAGCCGTGCTACAATTGGGGACGGGGCTTTGCTGCCGAGCTAAAGCCGAGTGCTGATAGCCTCACTCAAGCTTCTATAATAGAGCTAAGTATTCTGATTCAATAGCAATAGCTATGATTGTTTAGCTTAACTAGTAACAATACGTACACTACTAAATTAACCCGAGATTCCTTAATTAAATTTAGAGAATATAATAATGATTAGGTTTTCCGCTCGACTTAATCCGTAATGCCATTCATTTGACTCATTGCCGAATAATTGTAATTCGATACATCCAATCATAACAATTTGTTATTGATTTAATTAGCCATATTGTGGGGTCAATATTGTGTACGCCACAGTGTCGATTAAAGGCGCAGTATTAGATGAATGATTGCTTATTATTTAGCCTCCCTTTTTAATGCATAATTCGTGTTTTATACATTTGTTTGCCCTTATACCATCCTAGATAATAATGTTTATTCTGGTCAAATGGCCACTGGAATAGAACATTACGCCACCACCTCCCCCCACAAAATGAAGCGATTGACTCTCTTTCATTACGCCGGCAAGCCAAGATGACTGCAGCCCTATCCGATATCGTCTTACTAGTCAGCACAAAATTATGTCTTGATGAGCTAGGCAGCAGACCTAACAGTTCGTTTCATTAGTTCTTATGAACTATAACTAGCAACATGAAAATGAAAAGAAAATAGTGAAATTATGGTTTGTGTTGAAGTTTGAGACAATCGTACCTACCGAACGGTAGGTACTCATTTCTGTCGAAACGCTACATGTGGATGGTCAGCTAACTAAACCGTGCACTGGTAGAGTGCCTATAGTAAGATAAAGCTGGTGTTTTTTTTCTCCGCATTTCATGCAATTTGCAATTCATGTATTAGTTCTTTGATTTGAAATGTGTTGGAGCAACTCGAATTTAAAGAAATGCAAGGCCAAGCAAAAATTAACATTTACTCCTTCCCCCGACCCAGACAAAAAAAAATACCGAAAAAAATGTTCTTTGTATAATTCATGATAAAACCGATACCGATAATTTCTGAATTCACATAACATAGGGGGCCCAGATTTCACAGCTACGGTACTGTCCTCAATTCCATCCCCCCTCCCCTCCAATGCCGCCCGTTTTCTCCATTTTGCCGAATCCCGTTTTGTCGAATAATTTTTTTCCCAAATTCCGTGCTAACTCGCGCTGCTTCTCTCTCTCGGCTAATCATATAACATCAAATTTTCTCCTTCGTCAACTAGTTTTCGTTTTTTTCCAAAATGCTAAGGTTTTTTTTATGGCCTATTTCAGATATGTGTATACCCGGAAAATTGAAGAAATACATAACATATATAATCCATTTTCATTAACACATTTAGTGCCAGGACGTAAGCAAAAACAACTAATAACTAAGAATATAAGTATAAACGCCATATAATCGTATATTGTAAATATTTTATTCATTTTCATTTTTGTAATTTGACTAATTTTATTTACTACTAGAGGAAGACCGTGTTACGCACGGGGCCGGTCATGAATAAAGTTTACAGACCCACTCCACCCTCCCGGCCCCACTCCCACTCCCCACTCCCTCACTCCCACTCCCCACTCCCAGTCCCAACTCCCCACTCCCATCTCGTCACTCCCACTCCCATTTTCGCACACACTGGCTAATAAACGCTTTCACGGATTAAAATTTCTTCAATCCAATTTTTGCGGACACTGGCTGACAAACGGTGAATCTGCGCATCCAATGGCTGACATCACAGGATGCAACGTTTAAAAAATGTGAGCGCTAAACCATCGTCTTTGCATGAAACAATTTTTCTGTGGGAAGTCAGAACAAAAGTTGAAACCTTTAGCACGGCTGCTTTGGCATTTTCCTTTTCTGGGAGAGGAAAGAAGTAAATCGCCGCCCTATGGCAGCCTAACAATGGCTCATTATTGTTTTGTTTTCACTCACAGAGCTTTGATTGTAAACCACTACTTTGCAAGATAGCAATGATCAGTCTCGTGCACAGTAGTGATTGTTGTTGTCCACTTTGAAACAATTCAGCTCATCCCTGAAAGCCTTCATATGCGAATTAAATAAGCCCTTGTATCGTTTCCAGCTGCCAATTTCGAGGACATTAACAACGTAGCTTAGTCTGGTTAAAAACTATACGCATTTAGCCGAAACATGGATTCTTTCATTTTACCCATCAACAATCAACGGTTTGGACGATAGTTTTCAATCCTTAGCACGTGCACCAGGAATTGTTAGGCACCATAGCAAAGACATTACATGTGCACGAAAACAATGAGAAGCGATTAAAGTGATTGTTGTCCTTCTGGTTTTCCTTTTATCTTTCCTTTTATCAGCTCAGCTGGTTTCCAGAATTATTATGTAGATTTATTTATTTATTATGTATAACTTTGAATTATAAGTCCTGGTGCTAGCGCATGTCATTCCACATGGACTTCGTGGCTTACACTTGTACATGTAATAAACATATTAATAATATTATCGTTTACTAAGAAGCAGACAATTTGTCGAATGATTGTTTTCGTGATACTGGGGCTTTAAACAATGCAATTAAACAATGCCACTCTTTGGCATCAACAATGGAGAATTCATTCCGCCTTCAGTGACATATGAAAAAGTTTGCATTGTTGCCGAGCTTTATCCAATCAATATTTTTTTATCTTGATTTAAATATTTTTTTCTAATTAAATGTTATGTACTATATTTGTTTTGTCATCGTTATTCTGTTTATACATGTTCTAGGCATCACATAAATTTTTTCCTGGCTGGAACAATGCATTTATTTGGTATTTTTTTGGACAAAACACATAGGATCGGCAGCAATCCGTAACTCACAACAATGCTATTTTAGCAAACACTATTGCCGCTTGCGATTGCCATCTCAAAACTATTTTGGCGTAAATGAGGTTTTTGACGCGCGTAGAATGGAAGATTCCCAACCTTTACCCAAAAGACGCTGATCAAAAAACCATGATTAACTCAAAAACGGCGGCCATGTAGATTCACAGATCACAGAAATATGTGACGTCAGAGGGGCTCCTACACAAAGAGTGTGACGTCACACGAGCTTTTTCCCGCAATATGCAAAAAGTGTCGGAATAGACCGGTGTGGTAACTGGGATAGCTGCAAGGGTCACTGGCGGGGAAAAAGAAGGGCGTCTTACTGAAGATAATGCTGTTAAAGGGACGGCACCTCGTTGGCCATTTTTATCAAATTTCCTCAATACACTACCGGGTGTAGTTTTTTAAGGAATCATTAAACAATTATTAAGTGGTCCACGAGCCCGATTTCAGTGTTAAACGTGGCATTTACCTGTATCTTTCTCGTGTTTTCTCGTGGTCCCCCGCCGTTCAGCTAACTCCCGCCAAAGCAGGCCAAGCAGCGAACCAACGTCGAGTGAACGATTAGGGACTATATTCGATCGCTCGCCTGACGACGGAATCAGGAAAGAAACGTGCCAAAATAAAGGTACACTGAGAAGCTGCATTCCTCGAGCACTAGAGTAGAGAGGAATGGCCAAATTGGAACGCGATCGACGAAACCATTTTTGCGTGTAAGTCAAAAGAACGATAACGAAAAGTGGTCGAAGTTGAATTCCGAGAATGAATTAAAGACGGATAAAGAAATGGTTAGATTTCTTCTTGACTGTTGACTTGCTTACTATTGAAACATAGGGGTATATTTTTAGCGTTGTAGAGTGCTCCTTCGTTGCACCTATGTAATGAAAGGTGGTGGGAGGAGGAAGAATGACTTGTTTTTTCAAATATATTGCTTATTTAAACCCACAAAACTGCGTTCATTGTTTGTGAAAAAAATTCTTCCCCCGACCGTTTTTTTGGTCAGTGTTACGGAAAGAAAACATTTTATTAGGCCAAATTTTTTTTTTATATAATTGAGTGATAGGCCGTAGTTGTTTCTAAAGGTCACTCCTATCCGCTCCCCATAAAAAAATACCCTACTGCGGTAATTTTTTTGACCCACCTTCTTCCATATTTTCGAAAGTTTCAACTTTTCAGTTTTTATAATCTACTTTTTTTGACGGAGGACTCTTCAGTTTGCGTGGACGCCGGAGGGGATAAGGCACAAGATGAACTACATATTTAGACTGATAGTATTTTTTTTATGCAAAAAAAAATAGATTTTTTTTTTAGTAGAGAGAAATTAGCATTTGTTTACTTTGGTGAGTACCAGTACTTGAAAGAAAGACCTTATGATGATGACAATGACAGTAATTTTTAATGTAAACAAAATAGCATCAACTACTAAAAAAAATTGTTTCAAGCCCCTCCCCTCCTCCATCCAACGATATTTTTTTTTATTTGTCACCCCAATTTACAAAAGTTTCAATATTACAGCTATACCTCGCATTTTTTGGCAGCGAGGAGGGAGCTTGGAGGATTTCTGTGGGTGTGGGGGGGGG
>JAHWFP010030859.1:1857-22792 GCA_023313725.1 Lithobius niger
GATAAATTGACCATTATTATGCAGGCGGAGGAATCAACGCAACCAGATGGAATTCCACCTGGTATTAGAGCAGAACTTATAGAAAATGGTAAAAGGAAAACATTGGAAGAAATTTTGGATCAACCACCATCTGAGTTTCACGGTATTTGTCTGCCACATATTCCTTGGCAAGATGTAATCCAAACTGACCATTTACGGAAACATTCACGTATTCATCCACCTACTACAACCAATGCAAGTCATAGGCAGTTTCTTTCATCACCACATGAAAATCGGCAGGCCGTGGTACCACGAACTGGTATAGAGTTGCCTGTGGTTCTAATGAGAAATAGTGTGGCTGATGGTGCGGACAGTTCTACTTCAAAACATATCCGTGGGAAAAACAATGCAACTCCAGGACAGTTTATGTTAACCGTGAATAACGAACCTCCTGCGATAAGTAATCAGACAGTGCCAATAAGAGAAACGTTTTTTTCTGCCCCACTGCACAAAACGGAAGGCTCAATTGCGTCACCTAATGCTAACCAAAAACTATCCCCAAAAAGCCTCAAAAAAAGCCCCCCAAAAAGCCCCCAAAAAAACATTGATGATCATGATCCTCTTATGCTTCAACAAACTACATTAACAGATTGCACCGTTCAGCAACATACTGCTAATAGGCTTGAACCGGAAAAAATGCAATCTCTTTTGTGCAAAGAAGTGCATCCTAATTTGGCACCTTATTCAGAGAGCTGCCTAGTGAGTCCAGGCAGTGAGGTGCTCCAATCTGCAATTGCTGAAGGCAATACCATGGAGAAAAAACCAGACTTGTTTGTTCTTTCACCAAAAAATGAAGTGGTTCAAGGTACAAGCAGTAGCTGTGTCAAAAGTCAAGACGTCCCTACCATTGAACAAGAGAATCGGAGGTTAGAACAATCAGGTGTTCACATTAGACCAGCGGACATTAGTGAGGAGTACAAAGATGCAGAGATACTGAGAAAGTTGGCTACTCCAAGTGATTCAACCATTGCTGACGAAACCATCAAATCCTATTTAGAACAATGTTATACTGATTTGTTTGCTGCTGATGTAAATAGTAGCAATACTTCAAGCCGACAGCAGTTTCTATCCAGATGTTCAGCACTTGTAGAAGAAAAGAAAGTCTTTGATCATGATAGCAACCAACTGACACTAGCAAATATACCTCAGCTGGTATTTTCAGAACCACGTAATCTATTTCAGACTGAGACATTTTATCAACAAAAGGATCAGTTAGGATCGTCAGACGTTTCAGACAGGATTTCTGAAGTTACAGACAGAAATATTTTTCAGAGCCTTGATGGCAGTGCCTTAAGAAATGTTGCTAATAACCTAAAAGGAACTAACGTCGTTAAGTCCTTACGTGCTTTGGTGCAGAGAACAAATGAATCTGAAGGAGGGTCTTCAAACTTAGTTGGTAAGGAGGTGCATTCAGTTTTACCCATTCCAAGTACTGTACCGGTGACTAATTCTCAGACTTATGTACCAACTAATGAATATGCAAGCCCAGTTCCAAGTACATCCACTTTTAACCCAAAGTATGATAGATGTAATGAGCTGGTAGCCAGTGACACTGTGAAGAGTGAAGATAATTTCATATGACCTTCAGCTCTTCTGCAAAACTTCTGAAAGTGAACAATGTCTTGCACCACTGGTGGCAAATCTTGTTAGTTTTCAGATAAAGAAAAGATCATCGTAAAAAAAAACAGTTGTTCATGTTGTACATAAAAAATGTACATGTCTTAATCAAGACAGTTCAATTGCATTTAGAACTTTATCTGTCCATACTCCCTTTCTTTCTTACAAACTGAAAGGAGGAATGCAACCAAGTCCTCTAGAGTGAATTATAGTTCACCACACTTGCCAAGCAAACAGACTCAAAGTTAAAATGGTAAACATAAATCTGATGTGATGTTCTTTAAGTGTGTTATCTGTCTTTCATGCAGTTACCAAAGTTAATACAGACCAGTCATTTTTTTTTATGAAGGTAAGTGCAGAATGCCTAGTGTTGGTGATTTAACTCCCGGTGACTTTCGAATTAACTAATACGTTGCATTTAAAAAAGTTGCCTCTTTGCCAACTAAAATTGTGGCGCTAAGTTCAGTTGCACTGATAAATTCAGGCAGAGTTCACAAATCTTGGGAAGTGAAGTGAAACTTTCCTACGTTATTCAACCATTCACAATTAGTGCAGAAAACTATTGCGTGTTCTTTGCATCTCTCCAGTGACTCACTAGGCCGTACAACATAAACTTAAAAAAATTGCTAAATGGCAGGAAAGGAGCACTGGCACAAAATGTTAGAGGATGTCAAATTTTCCATCAAGTCACCTTGCGTCCATTCCAGTTGAGAAAGATTTCTAACAGTATACTTTGAATGAAGAATGCAGTGAGTGGTTACTTATTATTTACACGACTGGTTCGAACAGATTCTTAGATTCAGCAACTAGAAAAGTCAGGTTAGTGTCTTCCAAGTTTCTCCTATCCTAGGAATTTCAACTTTGTCCTCTTTAATCTAGGACTTATTCTTGAATCGAACAATCAGTGAGGCTGCACTCTGCAAAATTCTGACACGACTTTCAACAGTAAAAAAGCAGACAGTGAAAGAGGATGGCCAACATTTAACTATTTGCCAAAGTGCATCGATTTCTATTTTACAAATTGTTCTGTCGGTTCACCCAACAATTTATTAAGGTAGTGACCTATAAACTTAATTATCAAAACTTACCATGTGATTTTGTTCGTAGACCCAAACACATCTGTCCACAACTATTTAAAAGTCAGAAATGTTACAAATAAGACTAAAAGTAACTTTCAGAATGTATGTTTGAAGTAATTCATGCTGATATTAGTTTAAACAGTATCCACCATGTAGGTACTGATGCACTTTTGTTGTTCTGCCATCGTAATCACTCTACTGCATTTATGCTGACATTTCGGTCCCTAGTTTGTGTGTTTTTATACTATTGTTACATGACTGTATGATAATGAAATTTGTCTGAAATACTGTTTTTATTATTCCACTTCAATTGCACCAACCTCTAATTGAAGCAATGTAAAATCCGTACGTGTCTGAATAAAGCTAGTCTACCATGATATGCTAAGTTTGAAATTGATGTTAAAGACAGTTAGGCAAATCAAAGAGTTATGTGCATAGTTATACAGAATGAGCAAATATACAAATGGGTGTATTTAACATTAAACTTTCCGTTACAAACAGCACTTGAATCCTAACTGTACAATAACGGAAAGTGTAGCTGGCACAAATCTGTGGTGCGAATTCGTGAACTACTTTGAAGCAAATATGCATAAGCGAAGAACGCTCAAGCTCTGGATAGAAGATAGACTAACCGATCAGATAACGTAACATGAAACAATGGATGATTTGAAAACGCCCCAGAACAACGTTTACGTTTGATAGCTAGGCTCCTCTAGACCCACCTGAAACTCGGGACACAAAGTTTGAGACGCTCGTACTCGATGCGAATTTTCCGTTATTGCTAAATCTTGACTTCATTATGGCTGAGACTAATATTCGGTTGTTGGTGAAGTGCACATTGGCCCTTCCACGATGTAACGTGTTACATTTGACAACGGTACACCTTGTGCGTAATCTGCCGCACAAGTTGCACCGTGGTGCACTCGTCTGCTATCTTGTGGTGCAGAGCCAGATTCCAACCGTAGCTCATGACTGGTTATGGGCCCCACTGAATGTAGCCACCCACAACCCAGATGTGCGTCAGGCGTATGTAAGATAGCAGTTTCGCGCCAGTCAACACATTGAGCCCAGCACTAGAAGTGAGAGGCCGTTCTCCCATGTACGAATCCAGGCATGGATGTACCCCGGCTTCCCTGCCATGGCTTGCCGGCCAAACAGTGACACCGAACGTTGTATCCTTAGACTATACGGCTAAGGAAAGTAGCGAGGATTGTTGACGGTAAGGTTTAATGTATTTACTCTATCTTTAATCGACGTTACATCTATTTTTAGGAAGCCTGTCCAAGATTTGAACATGTGTTTAGCATTTTTTGTTCTGGAAGCTTCTGAAAAACGAAATTGCGTGGATTGGAGATTTTTTTTGCAATTGTCGTGATTTTAATCATTTATTTTTGCAAACATGTGCTATTCTTGTGGGAGAAAAGTAATTTACCATGTGTTGTATTATTTAGTGATGTGCATATTGTTAGAATTAACTTTAGTCGTAGCTAAGTTAACCCTTACAGGAGCATTGCATATAAAGCGTGTTAGCGTGCAAAGCATGTTACGCCGGTTAAGTTTAGTACAGTATTTAGCGGTGGTGCACGTTACCGAAATCAAGTCGGGCCATTATTTTTGACTAGTAACAGCGGTGAAACGCTCTACTTGAATAATAAGTTCCCACTATAAGCCTTCATTTCGGTGGCTCAGGTGCCTCGGACTGAAATCGTGATAAAGAAGACGTTTTGTGTCAATTAGGTTATGTGGTGCATTACGGATTTAGAACAACTTTGATTAAGTAAGTGTACGTATTTCTCGTCTGTCAATTCCCTAGTCAAAAGGTCGACTAGAAAACAGGGTTGGTTCCTCCCACAACCAACACGGGCTGTTTGTCCAAGAGTAGGGCCAATTCTGTTCACGTGTTGGGCCACAAATAGTACAACTGTTTTGGCCATTTGGCCATAACTAATTTTTAATAGAGTGGCCCAACATATAGGGAAGACAAAGTGGCCAATGCCACTGTTGAATTTCTTGCCCTTTGGTTGTTACGACTGAGCCAAAAGTCTGGCCAACAGTGATTTTGAGAGTGTATGTAATTTCAGTGGTGTGCTCTCCTTCTTGGAGGCACACCTCTGCAACCTTCCCTGCTGGCTACCAGGACCATATTCAGTAACTTCCTAAACCACCGAACAGAACGCACCACTGTTAGAGACAGTTTGGCTTCAGACTTAACGTCGCGCGTGGGCAGTAACGTTGCGTCAGCCGTTCAGTGCCCTCCGAAACTGTAATCACAGCGCAGCAAAATCAACAAGCTCAACAGAGCACTCGTTACGTCATATCTTTAACGTGACCAGACGTGACTAATTGATTGGACCAGGATACGCTAATGGAAGTAACCATTAGCGCGAGCAATGCAAAATTGCAAACCATCTCGGGGAGGTGGTTGCGGTTATTTGCCAGTAGTGGAGCTTTTGAGCATGCGCTAGGTACCGGAAACAGATTCATCGCTGACGATGTTTGACGTAAGCAAGCCATATCAACACAACTAATAGTAGGGAATGAGCTGAACTGTCACCAACGGTGGTGCGTTTGGTTCGTTCTATTCGGTGCTTTAGGAAGGTACTGATAGTAGTTAGGTTTGTTTGCAGACCCGCCAGGTATGTATAAATGGTATGTTAGTAAACACTAATATGCAGCGGAGCTACTTCTCATAACACCCAATACCTGTCTCCCTCATTACGCCTGCACCCATGTTTGTAGAATGGTGTGAATATTTTAATGGCGATGAAGGATGAGATTTAGAAATTTGTTTGGGACTAAGCTGTAAATTCACTTTGTAACGAGTACTTGATTTCACCGAGGGACTGGCCGGTGGTTTTGCAATTGAAGTTTTGAATTAAAATTAATACTCGTATGCTGTCAGTTTGAAGAAGGGTTTGACGTCGTGGCTTCTTCGGTCGGGAGGTTTCGACAACGGACATTCTTCTTCGAGCTTGGGTTGAGGCTAAAGGTATTTGGTGCCCAAAGGTGGTAGTAGACCCAAGTTATCCCACCGTGGGGCTAGCAGAGTGAATTAAAACGCTCCTTCATTTCCGCAAAGTCTTCATACATCACAGGTCAATGGCTTTGTATACGGGAAATTTCGGGCGTGATTGAGGATTAAACTTATAACTGCCTTTTTTTTTCTTGTTACATTGCTAGTAAATAGAGGGTTAAATTTAATTAAGTAGTAAATTTTCTTCATCTTTGAGTATTAGCACCACTTACAAGAGGGTGTGTTAGCTGTTTTTACAGGCTATGAAACCAATGTGGGCAATCTTAAAAAAAGAAAAGAAAACGGGCAGTTACGGTTTTGTGTAAAAACAAATGGTAAACCATTAAAAAAAAAAGTATAAATTAAAAACTTATCGAGTTTAAAAAGCTAGTTCAAGTTGAGCTTGACGTTTTCTGCGCTGCTTCCTTTCCATCGGGGGCAATGGTTTAGTTGGAAGTTGGGTTCCGATTCTAAACAAGCATTATACTTCGGCTGCCATGACTCAGGCATGTGATACAGCTGGAGCTCATGGAAATTTCTGTGGCTGTTGAATTCGGGATGGCTTCAAACGTTGCGGCTTTCATGGGCAAGACTGATTCTTAGGTTGCACTGGGCTTTCTTTATTCTGAACTAAAGGGGGATGTGAGGTGCATCCGGTGCGTGGATTAAAGTTGTTCAGTGCAGGTCGTAGTGGGACCACTGTCTGTGTACTGGTGCCAGGGTACTATTCTGTGGTGAAAAACTTGGTAGCATATGAGTGTTGTCATGCAGTGCTGGACCATCTGTGTCGCTGGTGCGAGTGGTGCAAAGTGCAAGTGATTTTGGGGCGGAGCTCACGAAAGTGATTTCGCACCTGCGGGAGGAAGATTGGTTCAACAAAAATTCTGGCAGACAACTGTTCAGCATCCACCCATTCATTAGGCTGCTCAGGAAACTGGGCCTGAATCCGTGGCCGGCATCTATTCTTCTGTACTCTCTTCGGTTGGGCTTAGCACCATTGAACGGCCGGTTGGCCAACCTGAGTTATATTGAGTCTTCCCAGCGTTATTGTGGCTCGGAGAAAGAGACGATGGAGCACTTTCTGCTGGATTGTGTCTTGTTGAGAACTGTGCGTGGGAGGTTTTCAGTGCAAACTAAAAACAAATTTTTTTTTCAAATTACACTCGAATCGAACTAACTACATCGCGTCGGTTTGCTAAATCATAAATTGCACTGCCGTAACTGTGACTGGTAAATAGTAGGAATGACGTAATCTGACCAAAATTAGAACTGTACTTAACACGTAACGACCCATATTACTAAGGCCTAAGGAGTTTTGCTTTATCAAAAATGAAACAAAAAGAACATGACAGTTTTAACTGAAATAAAGCGAAGATTTCATAAGTAAAAAGACTAGTTAAATACGAATTAGATAGACTTCCCGAAAAATGTTTAAATTCCCTGAATCTCAGCGTTAATGTTTATCAAATTCCCTGATTATTCCCTGACTTTTCCAGACTTGATAATTCTCTGAGTTTTGCCAGTTTTCTCGGTTTTCCGGGTACCATGCGCCATTCCATCTGGTCGTCCCAATTCGCGTTACTTGGAGACGACGACGCTTAGCCACTTGATTGCGCTTGCATGCCTTCCTTGGGGTCCCAGAAAATCTTGTTACACCTACTTCGGTTTTTGCTCGTTTGTAATTGCCCCCATTTTGTAAAACAGGTAACTCAAAGGGTTATAATATGACATATTTATTCGTGCCATTGTGTTCAGAGTCCACGTGATCTTGCAGAGGTTTGGGAGTGGGCGACCCTAACACGAAATAGCTAAAGTATGGGGCTGGTTTTATGTATAAGACTTAGTGATAAATAGTCATGTTTGGTTGGGTTCTACGTTTATGATGGTCAATGCAACATGTTTACACTAGCTCAGCCTACCACGACTTTTACCAAACAAACTATAAATGAATGTGAATGGTGATAAAATGAATAACAGGCATGTGATTGACTTAAATTGGGAGGACTGGGACAATTGGGAGAGGAACAGTATTCATAATTTCTAGTTAATTCGCCAAACTCAACTTACATTGATGGAGGACAGGGATGGAATGAGGGATTGGGCTACCAGTGTTGCCATATGGGGGAAATAAATGTCTGTAGAATTTTGGCCAAAATGTCTGTAAATTACAGATGTCTGTAAAGTCTGCGGATATGTTAAAATGAGAAATTTGCCATTCTCATTTGATTTAACTTCTTTTGCGATGCATAGTTATTATTAAAAAAAAAAATTTAACCACTGATCTTTATACACATATGACTGCGTGGGGTCAGCCAAAGGCCTTGTAATATACTGATACTCAGCACTTATTTGTGTTGGTGGGAGGGCGATCCTTTACAAGAATTTTGTTAAGTATTTCCATGAAAAAAATATATAAGTTACACTTAAATTAACTTTTCTTAACCTTCCAGTGTCAACGACCGATCGGGCATAATTCTAATCTTCATCACTCTTGCACAGGTGCAGGTCCACCTGTAAGTTAAAAATGAAGGTGGCGGACGATAAATTCCATAAATCTGTAAATTTGAATGAATTTGAGTAAATAATCTTGTTTTTGTCTGAAAAATTCGTCAAAATCTGTAGATATACAGATTTATCTGTGTCTCTGGCAACACTGTGGGTTACACTGTTCATGTTACTTAACACTACAACAATAGGTTGGCAAGGCAGTGCATGAGCTTTACAATAGGTTCGAACTCACGATACATTATAAAGCAACAATACAACAAACGAATGCAAGCAGAACTCAAGAGGCAGGGCACACTGAGAAATCCATTCAAACTCTCAGCTCAAGGCAATCAAGATTGTGGGTCATCAGTCCCAGCAACAGGTCGTCCAATACTGACATAGGTAAGAGCTGAGGCAGGAAGAGTCACTACAATCTTCATTCATTTAGTAAACAATGGCTTGGACGCTCCTAAGATGGTTTTTCATCATTATGGTTTGCGTACATTTGTTATGTTTAGCAGGAATAAAAGTTTCATTTCCCCAATTCATGAACACCATTAGCGGAAATACCGGTACAGGTCGTCATACATTCGGTGTAACCATGTTGGGCTTTAGCGGCGTGACCGAGAAGATGCTGACAATCATTAAAGCAACCCAAACCGCAGTCGAGAAGACAATCTCCACAACTTGACTGAAGGCAGTTGGCAACTTTGACATCACAAACAGGTTCACCAGCCTCGTCGATGCAGTTTGGGCATTTGCTGGGGACGCAGTTATCGCCGAAAGCTGCTCCAATGAAGAGAGTCGAGACAACAAACAAAAGCCAGCAGCGTGATGTTTCTTCCATTGCTTACGGGGATGAGTTACCTGGAATAGAAGCATTAAAGGAAGGATTGTGAGAAAGATTATTAGTTACCATTCATTATATTCTGCCGTCCATATTAAAAGAGCAGTAAGTGCAAAATCATCATCTTGAGAAAAACGAAGAAACGTGAATTTATTTTCCCAAGCAGTTGTATTTTTTGGACAGTGTTCTAACTTGGCACAAGTACTACCAAAACATATTCATTTTTTGACATGTTGTTAAAAAATCAAAAATCGTATATTTAACCCCAATTACTGCACTTACTGTTTTTACCTGCCTGGTAACACAACTGAACAAGGCAGTAACTGAGTAGATACTGCCTTTTCACGTTGTATGACTATATGTTTTAGCAGATACACGTTTTGTGTGGGAGGTAATTTCTCAAAATTTTGATCTGCAAGGGTCCCATTTCCAGTAACAAAAGAACTAATCACTAACGGTCAGTAACTAGGCTAATGCTCTCATTACTCATCTGCCATGGCCACAAAAAATAGGCGTAGAAACCTGTGGAAAAGTGGGCATGTCGATTGAAGAGACAGACTGTGTAGATGGCTCGAGTCCAAGTCCATAGCAACGAAATGTATGGCCAAAGGTGGCTTTCTGAACTACATTATCGCTATTAGCGTATACGTCAATTGTGTCTAAACGTAAACGTTAGTGTAATTAAGATCTGCAGTCTCTGTATCACCCCAGTTAGCCGGTGACCTTCACCCGTAAAAGTAAGGTGATTGCCAAACAAAGCTTTGCCCAAAAAAAGCACGACTTTTGACCTCATTGCAGCTCCAACGAGAGAGCATGCTCATGACCATAAAACCCAAATTTAAAGACATCAAACAATTTTTAAGTCAAATTCTTACACCTAATACAAGGTAAAGGTGTAAATTCTGTGTATATTTCAATAAAAATCCTGTAATGATAAGAATAGTTTTGACGAACCTTTATTCAAACATAAGTAGACGTTAATATAAATATTGAAGTAATTGTTGAACCGAGTAGCGAGTCTTCAGTAGCGTCTAAAATGTGCTTATTTGTGGTTTTATGACTCGTAATTAAACCATAAGGTTGCCTTTATCTAATTCTTCCGCGTGTGGTGTAACTTCATCACCTCCATGATTTTATTTTCAAGTAAAGGTAACACATAAAACGTTACTGATTTATTTTATTAAGTTGTTGCAACACGTCTTTTAATTATCGTAACCAGTCGTTTGTTAGTCTATTTTTTTGAAGAATACATCTTAATTAATGCGGGAAGTAAGTTTGTCTTCCCTCTTTCCCGTCTCGGCAGCGCTAATATGCGTGCTAATTCCCGCGAAATTAGAAAGAACATCATGCAACTTGTCACTTAGCAACAGCAGCAACTGAAGTGCAGTCAACAATTCACGGATGACAGGCAAACCATAAAGGCAGTAACTGAGTAGATACTGATTTCTTTGATGGTACCATACTGGCCTTTTGCAGAAACTGCTGGCGTTACAACTAGAAAAGGCAGTAACTACGCAGTTACTGCTGTTATACCTGGACCCGCCCACACTTTCTGCAGATAGGTAAAATTTCAAGTGCTTATTTTGGGCCCTAGATGGCGCTGCATGGTTTATAAGGCTACCCTGAAAGATGGAGGAGTGCCTTGTCATTATTCTGGCATAGTTAATGCAGTTACTGCCTTTTTGCACATACTGCTGTTTTGTTTTGGAGGGCAGTATTGGTCTCCGTTCTTTTTTGTCGTGATAAACAATTTGAGACCCGAAAATGTGAGGGTGGAGGTGTTGTGGTGGCTTACCCACTTCCCCAAACAAAAATATGAGTCGGAAAAACGGGAGGCAGATGCAAAATTACGAAGACTGGAAGGTAAAAATTATGAAATAGTAAAAAAATAAGTCTTCGACTTTTTCCAAAATTCTATCTTCGATACGCCCCTGAAAACCATTCTCATCAAATAATATTTTTACTTTATTACTTGGAGCCCCATGTCATCTGAAGAATGGTTGTAGCAATGACCAAGTTCAATTTTCAATAAACAGTTTAAAAGCTGGACTAAATCTATAACGGGAGAGACAAATTCGGTGATTTGAACCGGAAATCTCAGATCATCTTAGGGATTAAGATAATGTCTAAAATAAGACATAATAATGAGGCATAATAACGTCTAAAATAAGACACCTCACCTAGCTCTCGTGATTTACGCTTCTCCACGAAACAGACTACCTACCCTGTCTTCCCTTCCAGCGATTTGTATCTATTTATATTTCCCTAATGTAGGTCCAGAATTAGACTCTTGTATTCACTAAGGAGGTAAACCTCTAATTTTCACCTTCTGACTAGCAAAATTTGGTTTTGTAGCCTTCGTTGTTTGGGCATCGAAACCACGATATTGGAGGTGAACCTTACCTCCACATGAGAACTAGCTCCCATGCTTTACGCTTCTCCACGAAATAGACTACCTGCCCTACCCTCCCTAATGTAGGTCCAGAATTAGACTCTTGCATTCACTAAGGAGGTAAACCTCTAATTTTCACCTTCTGACTAGCAAAATTTGGTTTTGTAGCCTTCGCTGTTTGGGCATCGAAACCACGTTATTGGAGGTGAACCTTACCTCCACATGAGAACTAGCTCCCATGCTTTACGCTTCTCCACGAAACAGACTACCTGCCCTACCCTCCCTAATGTAGGTCCAGAATTAGACTCTTGCATTCACTAAGGAGGTAAACCTCTAATTTTCACCTTCTGACTTGCAAACTTTGGTTTTGTAGCCTTCGCTGTTTGGAAATCGAAACCACATTATTGGAGGTGAACCTTACCTCCACATGAGAACTAGCTCCCGTGCTTTACGCTTCTCCACGAAACAGATTTCCTACCCTACCCTCCCTAATGTAGGTCCAGAATTAGGCTCTTGCATTCACTAAGGAGGTAAACCTCTAATTTTCACTTTCTGACTAGCAAAATTTGGTTTTGTAGCCTTCGCTGTTGGGTGTCGAAACCACGTTACAGGAGGTGGACCTTACCTCCACATGAGAACTTTTGCTATTATGCGATGTATCAGAAAGCCATAAAAAATTGAAACCTTGGCCTAATAGTAAATTGTTTGATTACGTGCTATGCAGGGATTTGTTATCTTTGCGTTTAGGTATCCCACGTCCATAAACGTTAAATCAAATTAGACCAAACCTGGCGTAAAAAAAAGAATTATTGACTTGCTAACTGGACGTTAATTGGAATTTAGTTGAACTTTAATTCGATTAGTTGCTTTTTTTATTAAATAAACCAGGATAAAAATATACCCCATATGTGCGGAAATAACCTCGGTAGTCTCTCATACTATCTTTCCGGCAGGTCTGCATAAGGACTTTGAGAGGTCTCTTTTCCAGTTACTGATCTGGAAGTTAGGATGAGCTCTGCCACTCCTCACCCGCCACCACCACCAATGTATTTTCATGTACTTCCAGGAAGTAACTGAAGGATGACGTACCGCTACGTAGCTTTAAGTGCTCCACTGCAGCTTCCTGCACAACCAGTCTTTAGTCTTTGCAGTAGGGCACAGGTGGCTTTTATTACACAGTTTAATCACAGCAATGCGCTGGTGTCTGTATCAAGCCACTCGTACCATCCTGTGACCGTCCTACTATTTTTCTTTTTCACATGTGGCTTCAAAGTTGGTCATGTAACGAGTTAAAGTTGGTAAAATTCCCGTTAACGAGCCCCCCCCCCCCCCCCAAAAAAAATACCTTGAGGACTGGCTAAAATTACTTTTGTTTATTTGTAAGTGGATATTATTGCACTCAACTATCAACAGAAAATTATGCTTGCAATTGTTTGGCGATTCCGGTTCGAAGAGCAATCCGCCCAAAACCAAAATTGGTAGAAAAACCTGCCAAGTTTCCAAAAACGATCGGCCTTTGAAGGTAGTGATATAATTCAATCAAGGAAAGGCCGCCAAGGTCAATCCTATTAGTCAAGTTAATGTCACCGACTAATAGTTCGAAAGCTAAACGAAAACTTGAAGATTGCTACTCGCTGTAGCAATCTTCAAGTTTTCATTTAACGTACAAAGTATTATTGGGTGCATTAACTTGGCTAATAGGATTGACCTTGGCGGCCTTTCCTTGGTTGATATGATATCACTACCTTCAAAGGCCGATCGTTTTTGGAAACTTGGCGGGTTTTTCTACCAGTTTTGGTTTTGGGTGGATATCACAAATTTCATAGGACTGTGAACGTACACAAGGGTACACCATGTTATCTTCATTTGTAGCTTTTTTCTAGAGGAATATTATTTCTATAAATTTTCACATTTCTTATTTTCAAATTTACCATTGCCAATTAGCCGTTAGATTAGCTAAATTGCCACGGCTTAGTTTATTGTATGACCACTCTTCACTTGCTTTAAGTTGCTTCAATCCCATTTTGGCACACATTGACTAACAATAGCTGATTTCGTTCGCTTCGCTCACTCAATCAGCGCATCCGCTTCAGTTGTTTTGTTTATCCCTGCACCTTCCCCTTAACTTTTCAAGATTTCATTGACATTTAGTCAAACAGAAACCCCCGAAGGTCACTGTTACTAAAACAGCAGAACGCGAAGCATTTTATTTTTGGGTTATTAACAAAACCCCGTTAGGTCGTGGATGCAAGTATTGTTGCGTAACCATCATCTAACGTGCAACCTTTTATTCTTACGCACTCAACTATCAACAGAAAATTATGCTTGCAATTTTTTGGCGATTCCGGTGCAAAGAGCAATAAAGTATGCCCCCCCATCCTTCCCCCGACGAATAAATCCCACATGTATTTCTGCAACGTGGGAGATCGGGATTGTTGCATTAAACATTTGTGTGTATACTGCAAATATCTAAATTTTTACATTTGCAGTGACGTCTAACCAGACTTATTAGTAAAGGCATACTGTACTGTACTGTACAGGCCTGTACTGTAAGGTTTGATCTCAGTCTACCATGTTAAAGCTGAAATTTCGATGCTTAATTTCTCCGTTGAGATTTGGGTATGTTAGCTTTCTGGGACTTGGCCGAACGTGTACTAAATTTTATCAATTACCGATTTGTCACGTTGGAGATCTGGACTTAAGCTGGAATTGTGAGTTACATTTTTGTTTTATTAGAAAACAAAAACGAACTCGTTTGATGTTTAAAGTAAGGTTTAACTGACCCGAAGTAAAAACAGCAAAGTAATACAAATAAAGTTTCCTGTAAGGTTTCACATACCGCATTGTTCCTGTACTGTTTAGTCCACGTGAAACTTTACTGCTGTATTCACATGTTTTTACAGTTTTTACTTTAAAACACGATAGGTCTGACTGGTTTGTTCTACTTGGCTAAGCGACATGGCTGAAAAAATCGTAAAAACCATAGTTTTAGTGTGCTTAGTACAGACCTAGTACAGATTAAGTAATTCAGAGTTCGTGCGACTACTTGAAAACCTGGAAATGTCGATGAAAATAAAAATGAAGTACCATTCCTGAAGTCTTGAATATGAAATCTTGAAGAGTGGCGTATGTATCAATGGGATGGACGGAAAGGAGACGAATTGACTAGAATAATGCTGAAAAATTTAGTTCCGAAAGTAGGCGAGTGTGCAGCCTATATTATACATTATATTATTCTTTCAATAATTTTTAAAGTTGGGATATGGTTTTTATTTTATTTACGTGTCTAATGATTGAATACATAAGTAAGGTTTCACGTGGACTGAACAGTACAGGAACACAGCGGAATGTGAAACCTTACAGGTAAGTTTATTTCTGTTACTTTGCAGGTAAACTTTACTTTAAACATCAAACGACTTCGTTTTTGTTTTCCAATTCGTGATACTTTGACATACCAAGTTGATTTGCTGTACTCATTGCAAATGCATTAAATATCGCTCGCTTCGCTCGCTCATTCAGTGCAAATCTTTCTTTTGGATGTTGGCTTGTCCGCAGCTCTCTATAGGCGGCTTTGTTCGTTATTTGTAATATAGGACGGCAAGACAAAATGGGCAACGGACATTTTAGCTTTAATAACACGGGAGATTGATGTGAAATCATTATAAATCAATACCTAATAAGGATAATGCTTCCTCTTCACGTTTTCTTGAAGTGCGAGTGAATTGTTGGCTCACCAGCATTGTTAGCATTTGTGAAATCGTCAGTCTACGCCTTGCGTCTGGCGTTTGCTAATTGGCATTGATGCATAGAAAAAAAAGGTTTAAAGGGATTAACGAGCGTTAACCACTCCTGGTCATCTGCCCGAAGCCCTAAGGCCCTATGTCTGCAACAGCCAGATTCCCAGGCAGTCACCCACCCAAGTATCAATCCAGCCCAGTGCTGCTTAACTTCGGGGATCTGACGAGAACCGGTGTTTCCAGCACTGCAAGGCCGCAGACAATGGAACAATGCATAGAAACAATGCATAGAAACAATGTTTAAAACAATGTAAACCAATTAAACGTATCGTTCAGGGCCCAGTAAATCCGGAACGGGACGACCAATCGAAATTTCTGTTTCTATAAAGGGCACATCTCTGGAAGTAGATCTTTCAAATGAGCTAAGAACCAGCTTTCCACGACAAATGGTTTAAGTCTGTAGAGATGAATGTATAAACGTGTCCCACAAAGATCACCACAATATAAGACAAAAATGAAACTCACGATTCCAGCTTTAAGTTCAGATCTCCAACGTGACAAATCGGAAATAAATAAAAGTTGGTACAAGTGTTGGCCAAGTCCGTCAAAGTTCATATACCAAATTTCAGTAGAAAAAGTTGCAAGACGGCGGTGAAATTAAGCATCGAAATTTCGGCTTTAACATTGGAGACCGAGGTCAAACTTTCCCGATGGGGATGGGGAACTTCATTGGACACGTTTATACACTATGGTCTCTGTAGACTAAGCCATTTGTCGTAGAAATATGGTTCTTATATAGCACATTAATTTGAAAGCTCTACTTCCGGAGATGTGTCCTTTATAGAAACAGAAAATTCAATTGGTCGTTCCGTTCCGGAGTTACGGGAGGGAGTACAATAGCTTTATTTGGGGCTCTGGAATTCCGTCATGCCCCCACCATAAAAGTTTAATTACAACTTAGTTTACAACATAAGACAACAACGCAACACGGGGCCCTGAACGATCCGTTTTATTGTTTTACATTGTTTTAATCATTGTTTTTATGCAACAATGCCAATCAGCAAACGCCAGACGCAAAGACGTAGACTAAAGATTAAGCAAATGCTAACAGTGCTGGTGAGTCAACAATTCACCCGAACGTGAGAGGAAGAATTATCCTTCTTACGAATTGATTTATAGAATGATTTCACGTCACTCTCCTGTGTTAAAGCTAAAATGTCAGTTGCCCGTTTGGCTTGCTGTATCATAAAAAATAACGGATAAAACCGCTGCTAGATAGCTGCGGACAAACCAACATCCAAAAGAAAGACTTGCACTGAATGAGCGAGAAAAGCGAGCGAAATTCAGTGCATTTGTCACTACAGAAAACCAACTTGGTACGTCAAAGTATCACAAATTAGAAAACAAAAACGAGCGCGTTTAATGTTTAAGGTAAGGTTTAACTGATCCAAAGTCAAAACAGCTAAGTAACACAAATACAATTTCCTGTAAGGTTTCATGTAACTCAGTTTCCTGTATTGTTTAGTCCACGTGAAACCTTACTTCAAAAATAATATAGTGTATAAGATAGGCTACACACTCGTCTACTTTCGGAACTAAATTTTTCAGGATTATTAAAGTCAAGTCGTCTCCTTTCCATTCATGCTATTGATACATACACCCATTTTCAAAATTACGTATTCAAGACTACAAGACTGGTATTTTATTTTTATTTTCAACGACATTTCCAGGTTTTCAAGGAGTTGCACGAACCCTGAATTACATCAGTTCTATACTAAAGCACACTAAAAGTATGGTTTTTACCATTTTTCAGCGATGTCGTTTAGCCAAGTAGAATGAACCAATCAGACCTATCGTGTTTTAAAGTAAAAACTGTAAAAACATGTGAATACAGCAGTAAGGTTTCACGTGGACTAAACAGTACAGGAACACTGAGCTCTTTTTTTTAAATTTTGTTTTAGTTTATACATAATTGGGAGGTAGGCTCTATTACAAAATAAAAGTGGAATAGCAACCATTATTTCCAAAATTCCAAAATAAAAAATGAAAACTGAAATTCACACTATCGTTTTTTGTTTAATAATTGAACTGGAGTCAGGGCGCATGGTTATCAGTCCCAGAAATCACTATTCAATTATTGCGTAGTTTATTGCCATCTTAAGGTGCAGGAGTGCTAGGCCAATAGATGCAAAGTCAATCTTTTAACTGTCAGAGACCCTTTCATTAAGTCTGTAACTACTAAGTATCGCTTTCCATATGCTGTTTCACGTGTAACAAAGAGCCCTTGAATTCAATACGGCGCATAGCCACTACAGTAAGATACTTCAAACAGGCCGTAGTCCTGAAAAATCATAAAATAGTAAAGGCAAAAATTAATTAGAAACTCAAACCTGGTTGGTGGTCAGTCACGACTAGCAAAATAGTAGGCTTTAAGTAGATATTCGAAAGAATTCTGCTTGTTACGATACTGGGGGAGTGCTTTCACATTCATATCCTCTTTGTAAAGGTTAGGGGAAGTGGTCACCGACTTTAGTTTCCTGCATACGCCAAAAATACACATTGTAAATGTCAAAATTTTAATTGAGTAGGCAATAGAGAAATAGAACCTAGCTAAAATATTATCATCTCATTGGGCGATTGCATTTTATCTGCGTGTACGATTTTGTAGGATTGTTGGTTTTACTTTACATGAATTGGTTGTAGCAGGAGTAGCGTAAAGAAGGGCCCTAGGGTCCGACGAAGGAGTTTCTTTAATTACCACATGTTCGATCTTGTGACCCAATCCGGCCAATTGTGGAACGACTGGTCGTAATTATGTTTAGGGATAACCGATCTTAAAAATTGCGCAACAGCTTGTAAATTATCTTGCAACGCGGAATAACCCAAGGCTGGCTAGGGTATAAATAATTGCTTGCTTCGCCTCGTGCCTGCACGTAAATTCTCGCAAGGGCTGGAAAATTAATGATTCTTAACACTGCTTTGGTAACACAACAATCTGGAAAAGTCCAATCGACTAGCCTGGAACCTGGAAGTAAAACCCGCGTCTTTTTTCCTCAAACGGCTTTGTGCAAACAACGATATTGTGAAGCAACAGTCAAACATGGCTACTCCCTCGGGTATTTATATGCTCCTGGTTGTTGCCATGGTAACTAAATTGTGACAGAACTCACCTTTGCTGGCTAAAGAAGACGATCAGTTCGATGGCCGTGAAAGTGACTCTCAAGTTCCCACGTTCTGTACCAGTCACGGTAGTGTGAGAGACTATCAGGCTCCTTTATCAACTATGGACCTATCATGGCGTATTCTAGAAAATATCTCCTTCCGGTTCGAATCTCCGCGTTTGCCCCTCACCATATTAAACTTCCACTACGGAAATGATTTGAAAATATATTTTAGAAAATATACAATTTGCAGAGTGTAACCCCCAAATAGGATTCATTAGACTTTAGATTACCGTTGACTTCTATCAAAAAACGTCTAGGAACGAAACAAATTACTAGAAAACCAACAAATCACAAAATAGGGAAACACCAAATCACGATACAACAAATCACAAATCAGTCAGTTAGTCGGTACGGGGCGTCGGACGAAAGTTTAACTGGAAAATAGTGTAATGGGATAATTGGATCTAGCCCTCTGTGTCTCTTAACACTGGATCCAATTAAATCTAAAGAAAGCGTGGGCCGACTGTTAACGGGAAATTACAGTATTTTTATGCAAACGGGAAATCACAACAATGCTATTAAAAACCGGACATATAAGGGGTGTTGCTGTAAGTTATTATTATCTACATCATTACAATCGTACGATGTACGGACGTGTGCGTGTGTACGTCATATACGAGAAAAAATGCCCTGAAAACTATGCATGACGTCAGAGTTCGATCGGGGAAAGTTACTGTTCAGGCAAACTTATGAGACTTGAACTCCGGAACTTTCCTTTATCAGTTGTCGACGTCTACTGTCCTAACACTTTCTTCATACATTATTTAATCATTTAGGAAAACATCCCTCTAGCACAAAAGCCATCCATTCGGCGTCGTATCACTTCTAGGTCAAAAGACAGTCCAAGATGCAGCGCAGGCTATGCGAATGGTCCCCGGGGATCACGAGTAAAGCGTGCAAGTCCAACCCATTGGGTAGCATCATCGTCTCCACACCAAGAGAATGCCGGCTCGAATCCCACGACTGACGCAGCTACCTAAAATAAAAGCTACTGGGTTATTTCATGCAGTAGATGGTTAAGCCCCTTTTTTCTTAGTTTCACATTAACCCTCTAGCTCAAAAGCCATCCAATCGGCATCGTCCAAATATACGAGTCCAAGACGCAGTGCAAGCATTGTGAAGGGTACCCGGGGTTATCACCCTCGTCTTCAGACCAAGAGAATGCTGGTTCGAATCCTACGACTGACACAAGTAACATAGAATTACTTTTAAAAAAAAGAGCTAACAAGTTAAGTCATACAGTAGAGGGTTAATCCTTTACAGCCGACGCGAAACTGTGCGGTTTTTTTTTGATCGCACGACTGAAATTTGAACGTCATTGTTTTTTGAGTCGATAACGCTGACCTCCGGTGTGTGTTGTTCGGCTTGCTCAAGGCGCCAGGATCACAAGGCTCGCATTGCATGTTTTCCCCGGTTTGTGCTCTTTCACTTTTGGTTGCCAAAGATTTTAGCAAAATTCACTTGATATCTGCTGTATTAATGCCATCCACATGCGAATTAGCATCATCTTCGAGAAACAGTAACGACAGCAATATCTCAGAACAGTCACAATCAGAACGTGTAGTGCCATCTATTATGATGAACATTTTCTACTTTTACTCAAAACTTCAAAGCTACCGGCGAAATACCTCCCGAGCGACAGCTTCTGCAATTCGAGTCAGGGTGAGCACTTCCAGTCCGCCGTTGGCCACCGAAATGTTAACGTCCTTCCCCCCCCCTCCCCCCCACCCAACAACAATTTGGATGACAATTTTGAAAAGTTGGAAAACAAAAACAGGCCTACTGCAGATGTTTCAGTAACGGGAATGTGAGAGCCATCTCTTACCATAATTGGAAACCAGTGACCTAGTCAGCAATGTTAACAAACCACGAGGGGTGCACAAGTAAAACAAATTCCGTTCAACATCTGACACACCACTTGCCAAGCTCATGTTGTTCTGAAGTTGGTCACCAGCTAGTGTGTGAATAATAGCACGTTATGTTATAAAGTAAAAGTCAGGAAAGTGCACACACTGCACAAATATACATAAAAACACGACGTTTCAGCTCATCTGAGATATTTATTAAGAGTAAAAGATAAAAAAAATTACAAATAGCACAAGAAAGCCATGAGCCAAGTTGCAAGTAAAGCATCCATCTTAACAAGCCAGAACTTGCTAAGACGGGTTAAAAACGGACAGTAGATGGTTAACCCTTTACAGCTTACGCGAAACCTACGATTTTTTTTTTGGGATCGCACGACTGAAATTTGCACGTGATTGTTTATTTTAGAGTCTATAACGCTAACCTCTGGTCTGTGGTTGTTCGGCTTGCTCAAGTCTCCAGGATCAGAGGATATTGCATGTTTTCGCCAGTTTGTGCTCTTCCACTTTTTATTTTTTTTCAGATTTTTGGTTGCAAAGGATTGTAGCAAAATTCACTTTATTTTAGCTAAATGATAAATTAACTTATCTGCTATATTAATACCATTCGCATGCGAATATTAGCATCATTTTCCAGA
>JAHWFP010030859.1:25422-48998 GCA_023313725.1 Lithobius niger
TCTTCTTCTTTTTACTCCTCCTCCTCCTCTTCTTCCTCCTCCTCCTCTTCTTCTTCTTCTTCGTCGTCGTCGTCGTCGTCGTCGTCACCTTCGTCTTCGTCTTCAGAAAAAAAAACTACTGCACCTACCTAAAATCTGAAACATAATCTAAGCCAGAAATAGCCTTGGGCTTCAATTTCTCAGAGACCACTTCTTCGATTGGTACACTTGAGAAAACTGCATCTGTTTAAGTGCTGTTGTGCTTTACGAACCATACATGTGAAAACGTAAAGCACAACAGCACTCAAACAGATGCAAGTTTTCTCAATTCTACATTTGCTTATTCAATTAAAAATCATCAGTTTTTATCCATGTACATTTTAACAAGTAAAGTGAAACTTCAATAAAAATACCCCTTTTTTTACGGCACACTTGACGTTTTTGTTTGTAATTCTTTTTCTCTTTTTCTCTTAATAATGGCTCCGAGATGAACCGAAACGTCGAGTGTTTATGTATATTTGTGCATTTGCCTGGCTTTTACTTTATCAAATGATAACAAGTGTTTTTAGTTTAATTAATAATGAATAATAGTGCAGTAATATTAATAAATTGCAAGAAACTACTATGACGCTATATCAATTTATTTAATATTCGCAGCACTGAGAGGTACAGTAAAAAGGCTACATACTGCTATGAAGTGGCCCAAAAATTACATACATGTTCAAATGCCATTAAACAATTTATTTTTTCCTGCCAATACTGCCTTCCATCTGGTAATTTTGTAGGCCAGAACATGAAGACAAACAATCATTCCACTCTGCCTCGACTTGAGGGCTGGGATTTGAAACACCAATGATAATGCTTTCACAGTCCCTGAAGCAACTGCTCATGCATCTGCGCATGCAAATGATACATCCGGATGGACATTCGCGATGTTCTGCGCTGCATGCTACGGTTCCGTTTTCGAAAATGCATCTTGGACATTGGGTGGGAACGCAATTTTCGCTGGCAACAACGACCACGCAGACAATAGCGATGAGGAATATAACCCAGCAGCAAATTTCTCGTCCCATGGTTTAAAATGTGTAATACCTAAAAAAAATAATAAACGAAATGTCAAATTAACTGCTACAAAATTTTTGTCAATTTTAAGATGTTTCTTACTGATAAAACGCAAAAGGGATACAATCACTAGTATTAAAAAAACGCTTAAATGAGTACAAAATACGGATGTATAAAAATCTTTTTAAAAACCTTAATGCTCTGTAGGAACAGATGCAAGAAAACGGCATGTAGCCAACAGCGTGAAACAAGAAACAATAAAACCTATGTAAAGTGTAGTACTAACACAAATTACCAGTGATGTGTGGTTCGGTGTTACGTTTCTGAGAAAAAGTCTGCGCTGATTGAGTGAGCGAAGCAAACAAAAATCAGCGTTTGTCATCAGAAACAGCAATTTTTCCTAAATACAGTTATTAAGTAGTAGGCTAAATATTTATTCAGTAGTGAAAATGAATCTGTTGAATCTTGAGAAAAGAAATAGTTGGCGCAGTAACCGTTTGTTTACGATTGGAACCTTACGAAAAACATGTACTTCTGATCAGTTGCTTGGTCATTTGACTGTTTGTTTTTGGTGTGGAATTATCCGTCTTTACATAAGTATTGCAACAAGAAATCTCCTCGAGCGCAGCGAGACGCGGCGGATGAGCGAGCGAAGCGAGCGACTCCGCTAGTACGTATAAAAGAATCTCCAGCATACCAAAAAACAACATGAAGCTTTTTTTTTTTAGATGTTAGTGCGAAGCTGATGGCATACATGTCTTGTTTTGTACATGTATCTTTACAGCCTTCAGATTTTTTAAGGCTTACATCCATAATTTGTGCGCTAAAGCTTTGTTACTAATAATGTCTGCTGTTACTTAATTGTCTTGGAGATATTTCAGATAAATAAAATAAATGGAATTGTGAAAATTAAATAATCACGATATAACACAGTTGAGATGAACGCGTTTTGAGATAAATTGTATTAACTAGATTTGAGATAAAAAGGAGGTAAAAAAAAATTGCAGTTTAACAAGATAAGCAAGATGTGACTGAAATGAGATAAACGAAATAATGAGATTTGACATAATGGAGATAATCTAAATTTACAAGAAAGGAGACAAGAGTTGAGTTTAATTAGATAAACGAAATTTGACATAATTGAAATAAACGAGATTAAAATGATAAGATTGTAGGCGAGCTTTCTACTATTTTTTTTTTTCTCGTATTTGTCACGGAGGGCGTTTACTGTTAATGTATTAGCAGTGAGGCCGTTGGCCTTAACGTTAACCATGCTAGACAACATGTCGTATATTTTGTACTTACTTGCCTGCAAAATAGCTTGCCTCGGCGAATCACATAAATTCTCTTGTCAATACCGTTTTCGGTCAAGGAAAACTAACTGTCACTCATGCCAGTGACTAAGTGATTGAGCTATTTATAATCGCGTGTTTCCTGTAACTGTTTTCGCTCTTCTTCCTACCACCTAGTTGACGCTATTCATGTGAAATCTTATCAAGCTGGAAGCCGAACTAAAACGAAACTTATCAGTGACACACATCAAATATAACTTTTATCGTGTTTCAGGACTAGGTTGGCAATCGAAACGATGTGTTGCAGCTCTATTTTGACATCGATTACAGTCGCCTGGCATCTGTTGTCACAAATGTCACCACGTGTGGAACGAGAAGCTTATACACGTACAGCATTCCTTCTCAGCTATAGTTTGTTCCACATTAGGTTTTCAGAAAACTGACTGTGTGACGCCACGTTTTCTTCCACTACGAGTGTAAATAATCCGTAAACATCCCATTCGTAAAACTCTAATAGTAACTATGTTGAAACTACAAGTGTGATATCCACATGTTTTTGCACTCTTAGTGCAAGGAAACGAGTCGTCATCCAGTCAGTTTTCTGAAAACATAATGTAATGGAACAAACTATAGCGGCGAGAAGTGGCAATGCCTTCTGACTTTTTTGCTGATTAAATTTGTTTCAACAGTATCAGTGATGAAACCAGAGCTGTTCCAACAATCTCTGTAACCTACGAATGCATATGTTTTACACGTCTATACAAACTCAAAGAAGCGGACGCAGTGCTCGTTGTTGTTTAGTGTGCAGGAAGAGTACCAGGCGTGAGTAATGCATTTTTTGAGGTTCACGCCCTTGACCAACACACAGGGTGACCACAAAATGATGACCACATTACAAAAATTTATTAAAAACAAACTAGAAACGATATCGGAGTGCTATTTGTTTTGTCAAAAAGGTACACTCAAATAGTTTTACGGCCAATGATTAGTTTTGCCATCAATACACTTCACCGTGGAAACCGTTAGTTTGCACGCAATATGTCCAAACGGGACCCTTCCTCAGAGAGCAGTGACACGACGTAGTATTATTGTGTATAACTCTATGGTGGAGCCAGTAACTGGGTTAGCTGCAAGGAGCACTGGAGGGAGAAAGTAAGATCGTCTTATTGAAGGCAATGCTATTAGACTGGATTTCTTAAGCCTATAACGCGCGATTTTTTGTTGTTGAGAAAACAACGTTCTTTTAAGCCTAAGAAACCCGCTCTCAAAGCACTGTCTTGACTAGAAGTGCCTTTTTTCCGTTACGTAATCTAGTGCACCTTGTAGCTATTACCTCCAAATGATGTCTCGTAGCCAATATGACGTCACTTGACCCTGCTTCATTGCAACATAGCGGCAGTGACGGTGGTAATGGCATTAGTAACTCTGTCATGCAATTCATCACTGTCAATCACTTTGGTTTTGAAAACAAGGTACTTCACGTATCCCCATAGGAAAAAATCGAGGAAGTAATGTCTGGGGAACGAGGGTGCAAAAGCCATATGACGCACATCGCTTTTTGCTGTATAGACTCCATTTTGCGGATATGACGTCACACGCAGTGCATGCTGGTCAGACTGCTTCGACAACGGTACGCCGTAAAACTATTTGAGTGCATCTTTTTAACACTCCGCACTCTGATATCGTTTCTAGTTTGCGTTTAATAACATTTTGTAATGTCGTCATTATTTTGTGCTCACCCTGTACATTCAAAAACTACTATAATTATAAATAACTAAAAGGAATTAAACAGATGCTGACGTGTCACAAGAAAGGAGTGCGCGGTACTACACCACCAGACACGGAAACTGAAATAAAAATGAATGTTTCGAACGGATTAAAAAATCACGCAGACATTTCGCTGTCCTTGCCTTCCACTTTTAAAGGCATGATGATTGTAGCATGCATATATTGCTTGCTATAGCCTACTCGTTAATTTTATATTTAAACTTTGTGTGTGGCAAGGTTGGGGGGTGGGGAGGGGGGCTGTCGGCCTGAGTGGCATTGTTGCTACTAAACAGAGCCGGATTTATAACAGAACAAAAAGGGCTAATGCCCCGCCCCTCCCCCCTCCAGTCAAATGGGCCACTATTAACAAAAATAACAATCATTAAAAGATAACGTTAATCAGTAGGAAATAAATAAATAAAGCATACGTAGTATGCGTGTAATTTCGTTACCGGCATCATTGCTTTGTTACGACCCCTTGCGGCAGATTTTTACCCTACTGCTAGTAGTTACGTTTGCCGCATGATGCGAAACTGAAAATGAGCAACAATAATTAAGTTACGTTCTATGGAGTTCAATGAAAGTCTTATTTTAATTTTAAAAATGTTGAATTGTAATTTATCCTATCCACATAATAATTCTGGATCCCGGCTGAGCTGATACGAAAAGAGCGGAGAAAATAAACGTTAAAACAATCACTTTAATGGTTTCAGGACGGGAAAGCCAAAGGCTCACAAGAAATAACTAAATACAGATGCAAACCTATTTACGTTGCCTTTTGGACTTATATGTCAGACTGCCTGAGCGGGGAATCGAACCCGGGACCTTTGAAATCAAAGGCCAAGGTCCTACCGCTGAGCCAGACTGACACGGCGAAAAGGAAACGTCCATAGGCAGCTTTTAACACGTGCATATATACACAAAAACAAACCGCTCAGGCCGTCTGACATATAAGTCCAAAAGGTAACGTAAATAGGTTTGCATCTGTATTTAGTTATTTCTTGTGAGCCTTTGGCTTTCCCGTCTTTAATCAATATTTCACGTTTAAGTGTTCCATTCGTTTCACTTGGAGGATGGCGCGGCAAATAAGCGTCCCTCCAGTGGCGATTGGAAAGTGTATATTTGTATGTATATATGCACGTGTTAAATACTTCCTGTGGACGTTTCCTTTTGGCCGTGTCAGTCTGGCTCAGCGGTAGGACCTTGGCCTTTGGTTTCGAAGGTCCTGGGTTCGATTCCCCGCTCAGGCAGTCTGACATATAGGCCCAAAAGGCAACGTAAATAGGTTTGCATCTGTATTTAGTTTTCATTGTTTCCGTGCACGTTTTTCTTTGCTACGGTGCCTAACAATTCCGGTGCACGTGCTAACTATTGGTTATAGCATGGATTTTGCAACAATGGGCCGGTATAAGCGATTTAATGCACACTTTTGGTAGAGCGACGCCGAGGAGGTGTGGTATCGTCCGAGGGAGCGAAGCCAAAGAGGATGTTTTACACCTCCGAGAACGTCGCTCTACCAAAAGCGTGCATTAAATCGCTTATACCGGCCCATTGTTGCAAAACCATGCTATAACTTTCTTATTACCCTACCTTCATTTCGTGTAGCAGCAGCGCCGAACAGAAATACTGTCGTCGGAAAAAGGGAAAAGTTCTCATTTCCTTGTTTTCCGAAAGCTCGAAACAATCGAAGGACAATGCTTTAACAGTATGCTTTGATATGACGTTTTAAGCGTTGTATTGTTACAATTTTCATTGTTCGTCGAAGGGGACATTCGAAATGAAGCAACAATCAGTTAGAGCGATGCTTTAATAATACGTTTTGAACAGTCACCCCACGTGGGATATTGTTACTAAAGTTTGGTTGTAGTCTGAGGGGGCAAATCTTATTTCCCTTTTTCGCTGAAGTAGCACTCCGGAATCGACCAATAATGCCGTCGATAGAGCTGTTACAGTTAAAGAAAGTAATGTTGGAGATTTAGAATGTAACACTGTGGAAAATTTAAAGCAGTGATCCAAAGTAGTGTCGGATTGGGCCGTCGAAAACCCGAAAAACCCCGGGGAGACACTTGTTTAAAAAAAAAAAACTTTATTGAACAATTTCGCATGAATTCGTATGAAAATTGCATTTTAATTTTCAGTAAAGTGTCTTAAATTCACGCAGATTTCTTTAAAACTGCGCTAGCTTTCTCGATCCTCCCACACTGCAGGAAACCTTTGTTTCATTTTGTTTCAAATTGGAAATGAATTCGTGAAAAAATTGCATCGCTCAGTTGCAGGAGTCACGTGTTTTAAATTGTATTTCCTAGTTGCAGAAAAACGTTTCAAATTTACGCCGAGGCTTCCCTCCCCCATCCCCCACCCCAATACCCCCTTCGCCCGGTGCCAGTGTTCCTGAGGCCCCTACAGTATATTCCCGGTGAAGCCCGACCTCTTCCAATCCGAACTTGATCCAAAGTAGCATATTGTTTTACAAAGATGGTCATACTTGTAAGAATTCTAAAAGTGTGCAAAATAAGTATGCAAAATAAGTGTGCCGAATAAGTGTGCAGAATAAGTATACAACCATTGTTAACCATTGTTGCAACTGTGCGAATACACAGCATCGTTTTAACAATGGTCGGGACGAAAGTAGGGTAATAAGCAATGGTTATAGCATGGATTTTTCAACAATGGGCCGGTATAAGTGATTTAATGCACACTTTTGGTGAAGCGACGTACGAGGAGCTCTGGAATAGTCCGAGTGGGCGAAGCCCCGAGGATATTGCACAGCTCCGAGGACGTCGCTTCACCAAAAGTGTGCATTAAATCACTTATACCGGCCCATTGTTGAAAAATCCATGTTATAACTGTTTTATTACCGTACTTTACATCGCTTTGACAGGAGTTATTTAATGATTTGCCTGCATTTATTCCACCATTATGAAGCGCTCATAAATTACGTAACGCTTTGTTCTAGCAATTTAGACCACCCCCCCTTCCTCCTTTAACGCCGGCGTAACCCCCCTCCCCTCCCCCCGAGAAATTACATAACGCCCCCCCCCCACAAAAAAAATCCAACTGTATATTTTTTTTATGAATTCGTTTTTGTAAGCTGTACATAGTACCGACGGTAGTAAGGACCAGAAAAAAAAATTAGTTCCGAGTGGTATAAAGACCAGAAAAAAATTAATTCTTAAAAAACAGAAGTCAGAAAAATAATTTAGCTTAAAGAATTTACATAAAATAGTGAAAAAGAAATATCAATTTGCGACAGTTATTTGTTACGTAGTGTGTTGCCATATCCCCCCTCATACGAGATGGTAACATGTTTGGTGAACACCCCCCCCCCCCCCGATTTCTGAACACTCCTTTAGCGCCGCTTTGAGCAAACTGGAAGATTGTATTCTTTAAGATCATTAGGGTTGCACGGAAATGCTCATTTTTAAAAGTAGATCTTGGTGTGAAGTAAGGCAGTCGCTGGTGAGGGGGGGGGGGGTGAGGGGAGTTACAAAATGTCGTTGGATTTGGGCATGGTGGCCATTTGCAATTATTAGTGATGATCATACAACCACTGTCTCACTTTGAATCAACTATTTCGTCTCCGTTTCCAATTTGAAGGAAATCGGACGATGGTAGGCCTAATTTCGAAATGGCGGCCATCATAGATTAACAACGACGATGGTACATTCATTGTTTCATTTGATATCAAGTAATAGCTAGATCGCTTATGTGCTTATTCTGAAAAAAATCGGGATTTTGCCAGATGCAGACGTAGATCAGAAACGCAGTTACAGTAATGCGGAGATTGTAGGAGCACAAGAAAGAGCAAGAATTGACCTTGAAACTTTAGTTATCTTATCGCATCAACAAAAGTGTGCGCTATAAGTGTGCGGTATAAGTATGCACACCATTGTTGGAGGTGGCTAGGTTACGGGATTTAGATTGCACACTTACAACAATGAAAACGGCAAAAGTATGGTAATAAGATTTGAAAACTATCGTCCAAACCGTTGTTTGTTGATGGATAAAATGAAAGAATCCATGTTTCAGCTAAATGCGTATAGTTTTATATCAAACTAAGCTACGTTGTTAATTTCCTCGAAATTGGCAGCTGGAAACGATGCAATGGCTTATTTAATTCACAGATGAAGGCTTTCAGAGCTGAGCTGAATTGTTTCAAAGTGGACAACAACAATCACTGCTGAGCACGAGGCTGATCATTGCTATCTTGCAAAAAGGGTCAACGGGTTTTTAGCGAGCGTTAACCGCACCCGGTCATCTGCCCGACGAAGCCCTAAGGCCCTTTGTCTGCAACACCCGGAATGGATTCTCAGGAGGTCACCCACCCAATTACCAATCGGGGCCAATGCTGCTTAACTTCGGTGATCTGACGAGAACTTTGGTATCTTGCAAAGTAGTTGTCTACAATCAAGCTCTGTGAGTGAAAATAAAACAATAATGAGTCATTGTTAGGCCGCCGATTTACTTCTTCCCTCTCCCAGAAAAGGAAAATGCCAACGCAACCGTGATAAAGGTTTCAACTTTAGTTCTACGAAAACTTATTTATTTACTTCCCACAGAAGTAAACTGTTTCATGCAAAGTTGGTTCAGCGCGCACATTCTTTAAACGGTGCATCCTTTGATTTTAGCCACTGGCTGCGCAGATTGAGTGACTGAGGCCAACAAAAATCACCGTTTGTAAGCCAGTGTCCAAGGTTGCCAGGATGGGGGGGGGGGGAGGGGGAAAGGTTCGTAAATGTTTAAAATTATGCCCTTTTCAGTCCGCTCAATAGGATCCAACTCCAATTTGCTTAAGTGTGCCAGGAAAAGTGGGTCTGTAAACTAAATTCACGACCGGCCCCGTGCATAGCAAACCGTTCATCGTTGATGGTAAAATGAAATTGGCAGCTGGAAACGATGCTATATGGCTTATTTAATTCGCAGAAGAAGACTTTCAGAGCTCAGCTCCGGGCAAACGGGAAAACGGGTCCCGGCTGCGTTGTGCCCAGGAGAGATGCTTGAGCATACCAATTTTTAAAATGGTGCATCCAGTGATTTGAGCAATGGGATGCGCTGATTGAGTGAGCGAAGCGAACGAAAATCAGCGTTTGTCAGCCAGTATGCGCAAAAATTGGATTGAAGAAACTTAATTCCGTGAAAGCGTTTCTTAGCCAGTGTTCGCGAAAATGGGAGTGGGATTGGGGCGTGGGATTGGGGAGTGGGAGTGGGGCCGGAGGGGGGGGGAGGGGGGAGAAGTGGGTCTGTAAACTTAATTCATGACCAGCCCCATGCGTAGCACGGGCTTTCTCTAGTTTAGTATAAGATTCTGACTACAGTAGGGAGACCAGCAAGACGACGTCTTACCTGCACTCGCAGGCAAGAGGTCGGCATGCTGGTCTCCCTACTGTATTTGCTATTTCGGCCAGCAATACATAGGTTCTTGGTTTTTGAACTTTTAAAATTTATATTTTTTAGGATGTGTCTGCCATAACATGATTTTGTGTTCTTTTATTTGTGTACGAAGCCTTTGAGCGGATATCCACACATGATAACGGGGTGCAAATTATTCCCGAAACGTCGTGTTTTATTGTTTTACATGTGCACTTTTGTAGGCTGTTTTTTTATCAAAAAAAAAAAAAAAGAGGGAGAGCTTCACTCAGGTAGTCACAATACGATCTTGATTCATCCCATGCCTCTTACTCAGGAATAGCAACAGATCCAAGTACCCACAGAAACACTCTGGATGCACCAAAAGGACGCAACCATACCAAAGAAAAGCAAACAAAAGGAAAACTATATAAACAAGCAATATAGTAACCCAGTCTACAATACCAACAGTACTCCAAAGATACGAAACCTCGAACAAAGATCTAGAAAAACTTTACAATCGCAATTCAACCACTGATCTTGCTGTTACTCCTAGTTCCTCAGTATAGACACATTCAATCACAGAGACTTCAGACTTTAACCCGATGCCATATATTACGCTTCACACCCCTTCAAAATAGTGTTAAAAATCATGTTAAAAACCCCCACTCACACCCGAATTACGATTCAACTTGTTAGTATAGAGCAGTGACATTTGCCGCCATATTGGCACCAGTATGGGTTTTGGTTGGAGGGCATAACTACAAGGTGCACTACATAAAAATGGAAGGAAAAACAACGGAACAGCGGATTTCTTAGGCTTAAAATAACGTTGTTTTCTCCAACAACAAAAATCGCGCGTTTTAGGTCTAAGAAATCACTCTTCACAGCATTGGCTTCAGGATGACGCCCTTCTGTTTCTCTCTGCAGTGCCACTTGCAGCTAACCCATTAAGGCTCCAGCTAGAGTTACATACAATAATACTACGTCGTGTCACTACTCTACAGCAGTGAAGGGAAATTCTTCCGTATGAAAATATGTATTAGTTATTAGTTATTAGATAAAAAAAATGCTCTCGAATACATTATCAGTATTTTTACTGTAGATACTCACCCGGATTAAAAAAAGAAAAGTCGTAAAAATAAAACACGTTGAGGAACGTTAATTGTATAAATACGAAAATCTGTTATCTGACAACGTAAGTTGTGACCTGTGCTAAACGTTTGGTCTGGGTGAACTATATCAGGTTTATTGGGTTTATTTGATGGATATTGGGAAGTAGTTTGGAATAAATTATATTAGGCTTACTGGGACTGTAGATTGTGGTATCTGATGTCGTAGGGTGTAAAACGATACATTCGGTTCCCACAATGGTTACATTCTGTCTCCACAATGCTGAATAATTTTGGTTGTAAAATTTAATTATCGAAATAATGTTGTGTTTTGATAAGATACTGACGGTGAGTTTTAGTTCATACCATTACCTGTAATTTCCCCTTGCAACAGTCACATTTTTTAGCTCCATTCCTCTTTTTTGCACTGCCGTCGTTTTTTGATGTGTCACCATGTGGGCCACATTAGGCCTACACCAAGAAATATAATGAGAGGTACAGGATATAAGTACCCAAAATAAATTAAATACAAATTACAGAATTTACAAATTACAAATACAAAAAGAAATAAAAAAAAAATATTTGCACTGCTATTGCTTTGGCTTTCACCCTAGAGTGACGGAGCTTGCCAGTCCTCGATTTGCCTGTTGGCCTTGGGCAGAGCTTACCTCCTGGCGCCGTTACACGATGGGCCTTGGTTCGTTGGGACATGGGACCCTCACATTATCATCCCCATCGTCCTGGCGTTTATCAACTTGACCCCTTAGGCTTGTCTTGCGTCTGATGTCCTTGTGCCCTCAGTCACATTTAGTGCTGACACTCCCCGCTGCACTGGGCCCCTGGGGGCGATCAGTGGAATATTGTGGCCTCTTTCTTTATATAAGAATTTGCTATGCAATATAATGCTGGTAAATATTGTATATAAAATTGTGTGAAAGGTTTTCCACGCATGCGTGAACCTAAATTCTCGTGCTAGGCTTTCCTTTGGTTTTTTCTTCTCTTCTCTACTTTTGCTCGACCAACGCGGACCGATTTAGGGTCTGCTCTTCTGGCCTTATGCAAGTCGGGCCTATTCAAAATCAGGACTACTATTCTGAAGGAAAGTCTGAAAGGTTTTTAGGCGAACGTTCAATAACATCTACCACCGAAATGCTGTAAGTCGTGGCAAGCCTTCCAACTACCTTCATCCAACCATGCCCATACAAATAAACTCCAGATGCAACTGATTTCCAGCCTGGACGTATTTATTTCCACTCTAACCAAATTTAACCAGAAGTGCGACGCCATTCGACTATAAATCCCAAATCCAACTTACTAGTCGCACTATTTGGTGCATTCGGCCTAAGAACTCGGTAAGCATAAGTAGAAGTAAGGTAAGTAAGGTAAGTTTATTCCAATTAAAAATGGAACAGTAACTCACAAGAGCACAGGCTCGCGTGTGAGGTAATTAAAAATACGTCAATTTGAAAAAAAACACCATTTGTACTACAATACGGAAAGACAGTAAATAAATAGTAACTAGCCTATACAATAGGGTCATAAGAGAACAGGAACATAAAAAACGAATACAATATACTAGGTTAACAACATAACAAAACATTAACAATTAGCTCATTATTTTAAAAAAGGATTCCGTATCATCCAAAGACAGTAGCCAGTCGTACGTCTGCTTCTTAAAAGTTCTAAAATTGCTTGCCTTCTTGATAATTTTCGGCAAAAGGTTGTACAATTTCGGCGCCAAAAAATAACTGGACTTATGCAGTTTTTCCGTGTTAACTTTCGGTTGGGTAACTTGCATTGCAACTTCGTTCCTGGTGACGTAAATAGTAGACAACTGATCTGCAACATGTAGCTCGTTTTTACGATAGTCAAGCAAAGTTCTATAAATATATAATGATCTTACAGGTAAGATACCAAGTTCTTTAAAAACTGGCAAGGAATGGTCTTGTCTCCCTTTAAAAATCATAAGTTTAACAATTCTTTTTTGCAAAACTTTAAGAGACTCTAAAGCGTTTCTGTAAGTTCCACCCCAGAAAAGGATTGAATATTGCAAAACCGATTGGACCATTGCAAAATAAAACACTTTCAAAGATTTCAGTGACACACATTTCCTTAGGTAATATAGCTTACACATAAGCGTTCTCAACTTAGTGGTAATAGTTTTAATTTGGCTTTTCCAATTTAATTTGCTGTCTATTATAACACCCAGATATTTTATTTCGTCAGCTTGGTGTATAGATGGACATGAACACTTATTATTTGTGTAGGAGCAATCTACGTGTCTCACCAGAGGACTATTGAGAGTTGCATGATTTTTCAAAGAGAAACTTACGAAGTTGCATTTCGGTGTATTCATTGTTAGTAGGTTTTCGTGGAACCAGTCATCAACAATACCAACGTCCTCAACAGCTTTTGTATGCACGGCTTCCTTTTCCACGGTTTCACACAGTAATGCAGTATCATCTGCGAACGCAACAATGTCACTTTGTGTCTGAAGTTCAAAAATATCGTTTATGTACAAAACAAAAAGAATTGGTCCAAGTACAGTTCCTTGTGGGACCCCAAAGCGTATAATTGTAGGATCACTGACAACTTCATTAACCTTAGTTACATGAACTCTTTCATGTAAGTAGGTCTTAAACCAGTTTTTAACCAATCCTCGAACTCCATAGAATTCAAGTTTATCAATTAGTCTCTCATGAGATATAGTATCGAACGCTTTCATTAAATCGAGAAAAATGCCCATGATACCATGTCCCGTATCAAGAGCTAATAGGATTTTAGTTAGTACGTCTTTTAATGCATCCTCTGTAGAAATGTGCTTTTGAAAGCCGTATTGTTTACAATGTATGACCTTATATTTCTCAAGAAAGTTAACCAATCTGGTTTTCATTGCTTTCTCGAAAATTTTAGCGAAAATTGACAAGAGGGCTATGGGTCTGTAGTTATTAACATCGTTATGAGATCCTTTTTTAAAAACTGGCTTTATAGTTGCCACTTTTAAAGGGTCAGGAAATATTCCAGTTGTAAATGACAAATTTATTAGATGCACCAAGATTGGCGTCAAAGTGTCTTTTGTTATCTTGATAACTTTAACTGTTATGCCATCGGGTCCAGGGCACTTGTGAACATCCAAGGTGTCAATGATGTTTCCAACCTCATATTCTGTCACTGGCGTTAGAAAAAGTGTATTAACAATTGGGTTTTTTGCACGTGTTGTTTCCGGTCTGCAACGTGATAAAATCTTCTCTGCCAATTCAGCACCAATGTTGGTAAAAAAGTTATTAAACTCATTAGCATATTGCTTCGGATCGTCCTTTAAACTTATAGTCTTACCATCAACAATAATTTCACCAGGGTAACAATCAGTTTTGCTCTTTTTTACACCAGTAATATCATTCACAATTTGCCACTGTTTTTTTATATCATTACCAGCTTCTTTAAATCTGTCTTGAAAGTAGCTATTTTTTGCTTCTGTAATTGTTTTGTCTAGAATTTTTTTATACTTTTGAAATTCTTCTTTTAATTTGTCATTGTTTGGATTATTTTTCATCTGTTTGTAAAGGTTATTCTTAGTTCGAACAGATTTTAAGACGGCCGTGGTCATCCAAGGATTAATCTTTTTATGTTTTGTGGGCAACTTAACAGTTTTAGTTGCCATTTGAACCTGAGTTTGCAAGATTTTAACAAAGTTATTGGTAGCAACATTTATATCGTTTGTCTCCATTATAGACGACCAGTTTTGCGAAACTAATTTTCTTTTTAGTTGGGCGTAATCAATACTAACAATAGGCTTAGCAGTGGCAGTTTTTGTCACAGAAGAGAGGTCTTTAACACCCAAGGCCACAATATAGTGATCAGTTATTTCCGATTTAACTAGTGCAGATGTAAAGTTTTCCAAATGTTTGCTTCTGACAAATATATGATCTATGCATGACTTAGAAGTTGCTGTCACTCTGGTGTGTAGGTTCATAAAAGATACCAAGCCCCTTTCAAAGAGGCTGTCTAAATATAACTCAACATGTTTGTCACCCACATCTTTCAAGTTAAAGTTAATGTCACCAATAATAACCAATTTCTGTAGAGCATTATCAACAATGTTAGTCAGTTCTTCTATGAAAGCGTCACAATCTCCATCATGATATCTATATACTGCAATAATATCGAGTTTACTTTGAGAAATATTTAGTTTTAGAAAGTCAGCATTGTTGGATATGATAGGGAAATGGATAGCTTCTACAGATTTTAAAATATAAGTTGCAATGCCGCCTGCTCTTTTATCAGGCCTGCAGTAAAAGTAGCTATTATATCCTTCGATATTGTAGAGACAGCTTTCTACATTTTCAATCCATATTTCGGTGCAAATTATAACATGGATTTTTTGCTGCAGTGTCTGTAAATAAACGAGCAATTGGTCAAAGTTTTTCCTCAAGCTTCTAATATTGGCATGGAGTACAACATGGTTATTATCAGTAGGGAATATTTTTAGATTGTTAATTGGGTCCTCAATTACCAGTGAGTCCTGGTAAATACAATTCACATTGTGTTCTGCGCTTTGATCACAATCCAAATCAACGAATGTTTCTTTATTCCCCATAGTCGATGCTTGTAACGAGGTTATCCTTTACCCAAATGTAGGTTGGACAAGTGGGGTCATTTACGCTGTGGGAAGTGGGGTGAACCTGTTTTTTCATTCTTGTGTTGTGCGCCGCGCAGTTGGCACACGTTGGAGGCTTATCTCTGTCTTTACATTCCCGGAAGGAGTGAGGTCCGGCGCAGTAGCCACACCTTTGTTCTCCCCTGCAATTCTTGGAAATGTGGGAGTACCCGCAGCACTTAAAGCATTTAGATACGTGAGTGTAATCTTCGACTTTTGTTCGGGTCCATTGTAGATTGATGTGCGAGTTACACTTAAAAGCCTTTCGTAGCGTTGGTGTTACCTCAAGAACGACACTGTCAAATTGGCCATTTTTCCATGCTTGACGATGTTTTATTTTACATTCTTTCTTAAACTGTTCTTCCGTGTCGTACAGTGACGAGATTATTTCATTTTGATGGAAAATGACAGGTGTTAAATCCTCGTTTCCTATGTCTTTCGACACGTTCATAAGCCTTAGTCTAGGGTTTAGCTTGGACGGAGTTTCTATGGTGACCACGCTGTACAATTCTGCACAATTTGAAATAAAGCTACTGACGGAATCTTTGCTTTTTTGTGTGTCAAATTCCATTTGAACATTTCCGTCTTTGGTTTGTCTGACCCCTTTTATGCCAATTTTTAGGGTAGAAGGGTTCACTTTCTCCTTCACTATTTTTTTCACGTCTTCTGTTGTAGTAGAGGGATCTTTAGCTTTTAACAGCAGCACATGTTTGCTCTTTTTTGGAGCTTCACTCTCACGTTGTATGCTTCCGTCTTTAGTGGCGTCAGCAAAAGTTGGCTTGCTCATTTCCACAGGTGTTGATTTTAAATACTCTATAACCCCAGTTTGCTGGTTAATAAGGCCATGAAGTTTAAAAAATATATCCCTTAACGATTTTTTCAAGTCTTTCGTCAACTTACTCTTGTCTGCGTCCAGCACTTCATTGAATTCTAGCAGTAGAGCACGAGCGGCGCTAGAATATTTGTCGCTGTTTTCGGCTTGGCTGTCCAACACGGGAAATTCTTGGTCAACGTTCCCCATCTTGCATGCTCCGGCCTCGGCCGGTCGAAGTGGGTCACACCGTGATCGGGAGCTTAGAAAAAACACGTGTGCACACTCTGAGCAACTCTGCAGAGAGAGTATAATGTTTTTTATATTATTTAGAGAAAATTTGTCCGGCAATTTATTAGTTTAAAAAACCGTAAGACTATTTTCAAAACGCCAAAATGGCGCCTAATGTTCTAAACTCCACCATTTATTAATGTCACTTTTAGTTTGATTTCCGAGTGAAACTTACTTTAAGCTTTAAGCAAACATTAATGCCTAGCATTTAACATAATTGCTTTTTAAGGTTAAGAGTCTTTAAAAAAAAAAAAAACTCTCCTTTTACTTTGAATTAGGGACGTGTTTTCTATACTCCCTTTAGGGGCTTTAAAACCTACCCCTAAATTTGCTTGCACCGTAGCCAGACGCTATTTGTGTGTTAATTTAAACTGGTTTTTTTTAACAGTTTATTTTTCCGTGTTTTTGTATAAACCTGGGAAAGGACTTTTTAGTCACTTAGGTTGCATTCAACTATTTTACGGTGTTGTACAAAAGCTTTCAGCATGTCGCAACATTAACTACCATTAGCTGTTAACCGCAGTTAATTGCTTGTGAAGTTTGAAAACAGTTATTTAAGTCTTAGCTTGTGTTTAAGACCAGAAATTAACTTGTTTCAGCGTGTACTTTGTAATTAAAGCCGTTAGCAAATAACTATACGGGCTTTAATATTTAAATGCTTTAGTTTTAAGGCAGAATAAATATAGATAGCTTTAACTTAGGTTAATTGCTTTTAAAGTTCGAGACCTTTAAAAACTCGATTTTTTTTTATTTCATATTAGGTAGCTTAGTTTATATTTCTAAACCGCTCTTAATCCCTGAAATAAATTTAAGTTCAAGGGTACTATAACCTTTATTTACATCAAATAAATACGCACTTTAGCCTGATGCTAGTCGTGTTTCAGCTTTTTTTATTGTAGCCTACTTGAGTCCTCTGCTCAATAAGCCTTAATTTGGCACTTAAAAAGTCTGATACAATCCACTATGAGTAACAGGTCAAATAAATCGATTTTTGAAAGTTGTCATGGGTACAATTTACGTAGCACTGCACGAGACAGTGCTCAGATTAGTCAGGCCACTAGGATGTTGGATGCACAAAATCTTCCACTACCCTCTGATGAGTCATCCTCTGAACGGCTTGATCATGAAGCTTTAATGGAAGGACTTAGGCGTCATGATAGGACAGCAACTTGGATAATGGAAAATCTTCCTTCCATGATTCACTTAGACCATACATAGTACAAACAAAATGTAGCAAATTATCGGAGTTTTTTGATTTTTGTTGTTCAATGGAGACATTTGTACCTGTTGCTGGTTCTGCCATTAAAAACCAAAACATAACTTCTAAACAGGACAAAACTCGAGAAGCGCTTCCTTCTAATTCTGCAAATAAGGATAAGAAATTTTGCATGTTGCACAATTCTACCACTCACAGTATGGCCGATTGTTATCAATTAAGAACTGTTTGTGAAAATGTTAGAAGTAACAAATTAGTTTTAAAAGACTTAACTAATCCTATAGCACCTGGTTCCACCCCTCAGCCCAAACAAGCTGCATATAGCAATGCCACTGGTTGGCGGAGCGAGCGAGCGAAGCGAGCGAAGCGTAGCCTATAACGGACACCAAATTGCAAAATGTTGGTTGGTTGGTCCGTTGGTCTGTTGGTTGCACATTTTTAGTCTGGGTGGAGCCCAAACGAAAGATCGGATTGGAATGAAATTTGGTACAACGCTTGATACCCCCAACAGTATTGCTGAGACAAAATTTGACGTAAATCGAACAATTATTACGGGAGAAATAACACATTTTCGAATTTATTTCTAACACTCACCATTGTAAATTTGGAATCGTGAATAGTTAAGGAATTCTGACGAAGCATACACTGTGCTGTTGGTAATCAAGTGAACTTTAAAAAAAAGCCAAAATAAATCATCGAAGCTTCCTTACAGCTAACAATCTTTTTTGACAAAACTCAACGAAATAATAACATTTGATCATAACACTTTAACCACTAGAGGAAGACAAGCAAATGGGAAACAAACCAGAAGGATTCGTTAACGACTCACATTCGTTTCATGTAAAAAAGAATGCTTGCAGGAATTCAGCCAACATGGCAACCAAAGTGGCGTTGACGCTATCAACGGGAATCTCAAATTTGAAACATCAAATCGCCGCTGCAGGAGGAAACCGTTCATATAATACGACAGACACAGCAGACCACGTATTTATATCACAACACAGAACAATAATTTGGCTTCGCATTGTAATTTCAAGATTTCTAGATTGCTATGGAAACTACACTCTCCATCCCATGTTGCCAGAATAAATAGGCCTAACATCGAACCCAATAGGCCTAATTTCTCTACTGTTGTCGCTTACGAAACTAAAACGGGACTAACAATTTGGCTTAAAATTAGGATTTAGAATTATTTAAATTCTATGTTCACAGCCAAGCTAACACCGGCTGATCAACAATAGTAATAATTCCAATTAAAAAAAAAAATTAGCGTTTGGCGTTGCAGTACGTGCCAGAGGTGTGCGCTTCAACATTGTCGTAGAAGGCAGCGTAGAGAGCCGCGGATGTTTCGAATCTTTTGATTGTTGTGAATTACTATCGTTACTGGTGATTGTTTAGCTTGCAATTAAATGCTTTATTGTTAATATTTTAAATCTAGGAAAGATACTCTGCAATAAATATAAACAATGTAAGCATTATTGACGGTGGCACGTTCTTTGCCAGCTTAACCACGGCGGCTAACGTTGTATTTTACAACGGCGGCGACGGCGCAAAGAGGCTGCAAATAACGAAACGGATACTAAATATGGGTGCAAACGAAAGTATCTTAAAATTAGTATGAAACGTAGCCTAGCTAAAATGTAAAAAACACCAGCAAAAAGCTTCCGCTCAACTGTAGCCGAATGAATATTGCCCCGAGCTTTTTAAGGACCATTAGCAAACATTGCACAGCCATTATAATGAGAGGAAATACAAATTTAAAATAAATTTCTCTTCGCTCCGCCTACAATAGGCCCAAAGCCTGTTTCCTAGTAACAAAAATCAGGTTCTTGTTAAACCAAAGCAACCAGTAGTCTGTGGACATAGTCATCGTGCTGGCCACTCGAGTGACACCTGCTGGCAGTTGCACCCCGATAGGCGCCCTGCACGTTTTCGACAGCAAGTAAACGCCATTGGTGGTTTGGAACCAGATGCCACAGAAAGTGACTGAGGGCACAAGGACATCAGACGCATTTAGTGCTGACACTCCCCGCTGCACTGGGCCCCTGGGGGCGATCAGTGGAATATTGTGGCCTCTTTCTTTATATAAGAATTTGCTATGCAATATAATGCTGGTAAATATTGTTGGCGGAGCGAGCGAGCGAAGCGAGCGAAGCGTAGCCTATAACGGACACCAAATTGCAAAATGTTGGTTGGTTGGTCCGTTGGTCTGTTGGTTGCACATTTTTAGTCTGGGTGGAGCCCAAACGAAAGATCGGATTGGAATGAAATTTGGTACAACGATTGGTACCCCAAACAGTATTGCTGAGACAAAATTTGACGTAAATCGAACAATTATTACGGGAGAAATAACCAATTTTCGAATTCATTTCTAACACTCACCATTGTAAATTTGGAATCGTGCATAGTTAAGGAATTCCGACGAAGCATACACTGTGCTGTTGGTAATCAAGTGAACTTTAAAAAAAAAGCCAAAATAAATCATCGTAGCTTCCTTACAGCTAACAATCTTTTTTGACATAACTCAACGAAATAATAACATTTGATCATAACACTTTAACCCCACTAGAGGAAGACAAGCAAATGGGAAACAAACCAGAAGGATTCGTTATCGACTCACGTTCGTTTCATGTAAAAAAGAATGCTTGCAGGAATTCAGCCAACATGGCAACCAAAGTGGTGTTGACGCTATCAACGGGAATCTCAAATTTGAAACATCAAATCGCCGCTGCAGGAGGAAACCGTTCATATAATACGACAGACACAGCAGACCACGTATTTATATCACAACACAGAACAATAATTTGGCTTCGTATTGTAATTTCAAGATTTCTAGATTGCTATGGAAACTATACTTTCCATCCCATGTTGCCAGAATAAATAAGCCTAACATCGAACCCAATAGGCCTAATTTCTCTACTGTTGTCGCTTACGAAACTAAAACGGGACTAACAATTTGGCTTAAAATTAGGATTTAGAATTATTTAAATTCTATGTTCATAGCCAAGCTAACCCCGGCTGATCAACAATTGTAATAATCCAATTTAAAAAAAAAATTAGCGTTTGGCGTTGCAGTACGTGCCAGAGGTGTGCGCTTCAACATTGTCGTAGAAGGCAGCGTAGAGAGCCGCGGATGTTTCGAATCTTTTGATTGTTGTGAAGTACTGTCGTTACTGGTGATTGTTTAGCTTGCAATTAAATGCTTCATTGTTAATATTTTAAATCTAGGAAAGATACTCTGCAACAAATATAAACAATGTAAGCATTATTGACGGTGGCACGTTCTTTGCTAGCTTAACCACGGCGGCACGTTCTTTGCCAGCTTAACCACGGCGGCTAACGTTGTATTTTACAACGGCGGCGACGGCGCAAAGAGGCTGCAAATAACGAAACGGATACTAAATATGGGTGCAAACGAAAGTATCTTAATATTAATATGAAACGTAGCCTAGCTAAAATGTAAAAAACACCAGCAAAAAGCTTCAGCTCAACTGTAGCCGAATGAATATTGCCCCGAGCTTTTTAAGGACCATTAGCAAACATTGCACAGCCATTATAATGAGAGGAAATACAAATTTAAAATAAATTTTTCTTCGCTCCGCTTACAATAGGCCCAAAGCCTGTTTCCTAGTATATAAAATTGTGTGAAAGGTTTTCCACGCATGCGTGAACCTAAATTCTCGTGCTAGGCTTTCCTTTGGTTTTTTCTTCTCTTCTCTACTTTTGCTCGACCAACGCGGACCGATTTAGGGTCTGCTCTTCTGGCCTTATGCAAGTCGGGCCTATTCAAAATCAGGACTACTATTCTGAAGGAAAGTCTAAAGGTTTTTAGGCGAACGTTCAATAACATCTACCACCGAAATGCTGTAAGTCGTGGCAAGCCTTCCAACTACCTTCATCCAACCATGCCCATACAAATAAACTCCAGATGCAACTGATTTCCAGCCTGGACGTATTTATTTCCACTCTAACCAAATTTAACCAGAAGTGCGACGCCATTCGACTATAAATCCCAAATCCAACTTACTAGTCGCACTAACCGTACGCCAAATCTTTTAAAATTAGGTTGTTACCTGATGTTTGAGGCTTTCAGTTATCAGTGTAAAAAATGAAAAGACTTCGGTCGTATTGCATCATGTATTAATAGTCGTAGCATGGTCGACACAGTTATCACGTATCAGATCTCACAGCCGAGGCTCTGATACCGCGTCTCAATAACAGACGCCGACGACAAAACTAACAATGATTACAACCCTCTAACGGGACGGAAAGCCAATGGGCTCGAAATTGGTTAACTAAATACGGATACAAACCTATTTACGTTGCCTTTTGGACTTATATGTCAGACTGCCTGAACGGGGAATCGAACCCACGACCTTTGAAATCAAAGGCCAAGGTCCTACCGCTGAGCCAGACTGACATGGCCGTGTCAGTCTGGCTCAGCGGTAGGACTTTGGCCTTTGATTTCAAAGATCGTGGGTTCGATTCCCCGCTCAGGCAGTCTGATATATAAGTTCAAAAGACAACGTAAATAGGTTTGCATCCGCATTTAGTTACAACCCTCTTATTTCTTTATGTGCCCGCTCACGCCATTTTGTTGTTCGTCGTTGAACTTGGCAAGTGACACATTAAGTTGCCCCTGCCCTCTCGGATGTCTGTGCACGCTACTGTATCAGGTGACCAACCTAAAACTTTTCGGGCAGTTGCCTGATAAGGGTCTGCGAAAGTCGTCTCGTTTGCGCTAAGATACCCAATCGTGTCGACAATTATAAATAACTAGCTGATCTAGTTGGGGTCTGTGTGTGTACTGCTGTAAACTTTATAATTTGCAATTTTCAATTTTTGGTTATCAGTATTATGTATAAGCTGTGATTGTGGTGTTCGGGCTTAAGGTAGGCTAGCTTTTTTCTGAACCATACAGAATATAATATTATTATACCTATAAGATGCATATTTACTCCTATTATTCATGGAGAGTGCTGCTAAGCAGCACCATTTCTGTAAAGTGGTTTGTCCAATTTGTGAAATAGGGTGGCAGCCATCTTTCCTCATTAACATTCCGCCTCCAACTAACTAGTTTGGACCTCTACTGCCATAAGGCAACATAATGCAGTTTAAATACATTACAAATTCCTAAATAAAATTTAAATACTAAGAGCCCAAAGGGGACGTGAATTTGAGGCTTCTTGTCTTCAATCCCGCCAACACACTCGCTCGTGATACAATGGAGAGTCTATCACTTTCCACTGAGCTCTTTTACGGTTTTTTCATGATTGACTTATGGACGAAGGCTTCACTCTGCACTTTGACTGTTTCCTTGAAAACGGTGATATTTCGCACAAAAATGTGCATCCTGGGCTTTTTTAAACCAGTTTTGTTCAATGTACAAGGCAGGCAACAGCAGCCATTGGTTAAGTCGCAATTAGCGACCAATGGTACTGAATGGTCCAATGCATATTACGCACAATGCAAGCATATCTTCCAATATATTCCGAAAAAGACCACATTGAAATTAACTGCCCATTTTTTTTATTAATACTCCTGGAAAACAAGAAAAGGTATGTAGCAACACTTTATGAAATGACATTAATTTGCTAAGTTTTAATTAGTTACAACTGTTTCAATAATAAAGAAGTAGTTGAAAAAGAGCTAATATGTACTGAACAATTTGCTGAAACTGGGTTTCCAGAAGCCAGATAAGTCCCTGAATCACCGTGAAGTGCTTCAGTTTCGGAGACGGGGGCGGGGGGTTGGTCCAACCCGTTGGCGGAGGGGTTGCAGCGATTATCTTCACTTTCTGTCTGGTTTACCCAGGCCACCTCTGAATATTTTTCTGACTGTGCCACTCCCTGGCCTACTCTCTGAAAACATAGTTAACTGCTAGTATACACATCACTGGGTACCAATTCCGTCCATACGTCGTCAGAAAGTACAAGATAAATAATTAAAACAACTTTCCCATCACGTTATTGGGTGAAACATTATTCGTCCTAACATGACTACTAAAAATCAGAGGCGTACGCAAAGGGGGGGGGGGGGGGGG
>JAHWFP010030860.1:0-10813 GCA_023313725.1 Lithobius niger
GGGGGGGGGGGCACCGATGGTGACAGGGTTGGTCTTGTAAGAAATTTGTTAGGATTGCTCTTCCATGAGACGAGTCATAGATGGAGGGTTAGACGAAGTTGGAGGAGCTAGACGAAATTGGCATTGACCGTATGGAATCGGTGGTTGTGGATAGTAGAGTTGTTGCCGAGGTCGACGGTCGAACCGGTGAGAGAAACGGTTGGAGATACGGCTGCCGTATTAGACAAAAAAGTCTTACAACGAAAGTGTTGAGACGTACAGGGCTTACGACGACTTCAAGAGCGAGGATCGACAAGCAGCAGTGTCGGCATGTTTAGGTTGGGCAAGAAAATCAAGAGTCTTCAAGAGCGACTGTCTATGACGAAAGCTTCAGGAAAGAACCGTTGGTGACGGTGGTTCAATTCATTACGATGAAGGCAACACAGCGGATATCATGGACATGAGAATTGGGCGATACCATGCGGAGAGTATACGGAGGACAAGCCCTGGAGGGAAGGGCTGGTGGTCGTCAGTATCAGAAGTGAAAGGAAAGATTTAAGCGAGGGGTCGTCCGGTGAAGGGCTTCCGAAGAGAGGTCACATGGACAAGGGCTATTCACGTACAGTCTAACAGAACGGAGGACTTTCGCTGATAGGTGTCAGGTGATGATATTCTTGGGGAGAGGTCTGATGGGAAGGTGGGGAATTAACCTGTGGGCTGGATCAGTCGGGAAGGATGGCAACGATCGCTTGACGGTGTCACGTTGCTGCACTTTTTGCAACGGTGCTGACTTCCCGGCCACGCAGCTATGGCCATTCTAGGCCAGTCGTCAGTCCTGGATAGTCCAAGGCATAGCACAGTTGCGTTGAGCTAATATAAGGCCCTATCTCGTTGACTAACCACGCTCGCACACGTCCGTCATTGCCGACATCTTGGTACTGAGAACAGCACGACAACACACTGCACGTGTCCTAAGAATGTCGTGTTCACCTCTTTGCACTCTGGGCACGAACCGCCAAAATGGTTCGCGCCATTTTTCCTAACATAACCCCCACTCGTGGCCAGGCTGCAAAACCTGAGTGGGTCTCACTTCCTAGTGAGTGGTCTGCCCCACTTCTGAGACAGACACTTCTGGAGGTCTTGTCGACTTCTGTCCCGGACAGTTGCTTGTCGACCTCTTCATTAGCTTGACTTCTTCGAACAGCTTATCTTGCAGAGACATCTCCTTCTGCTTGTCCAGAGGGGCCTTTGCCCAGCGCATCATGTACCCGCTGTGGTCAACATGTGGCATCAGGTTTCCGTCTACGTCCTGGACCCACTCGATGGTCAAAAGGTTGTACCTCTCTGCGAAGTCTTTCGCCAACCTTGGAGATGGTTCGCTTTGCGATACAATCTTCCTTGCACCTTCGCTCTTGGCTTCTTGTTGCACTGCTCGCAAGAGCTCTTCTTTGCCGATCTAGGCGACAACTGAGGTTTATGTTGTACTTTTACAATGTCTGTCTGGTTTCCCGGCATACCACTCGTCTTCGCAGTGGCAATGACTTGTTCATCTTTTGCCTTTTCTCCTCCGGAAACCTGTTGCACGTCTGCAACTTCTGAATCGGGTGCTCTACTCGTCTCTGTAGATGAAGTGGCCCGTTTATCTTCCGCTACTATCAGGTAGCGGCTTTCCCCCACTTTCGCTTCCTTGGCTTTGTGGTTAACAGGAACATTATCCTCGGGCTGCGTTACGGCATTCTCACTTCTTGGCACCTCTTCGTGGTCCACCACGATTACTGTTTCGTCACCGTCATCACTGCCAAACGCCACGCGTAAAATTCTGCCTAGTGTCCTGGAGTCCACTTCTTCACTCTGAGCCAATCTCATTCCACTGTCAATTGCCTTTCGTATACCTTCGTCCAGAACTGTCTTGTATTCGACAAATGTGGTAGTGGTGGGATCAGCATCTTTAATTGGCACTGCACCATCCCCCACTATTGGCTCGGTCGTTGATCTCCCACTCGTGTTCACCTTACTTTTTGCAGCCCTGTCTTTAGGTTTCGTGTGGCTTCTCCAGTATGGCATCCCCATCGTGGAAATCTTCAGTTCCTTGTGTCTTGCATATCTGTCCGTGCGCGGTGAATCTTTTGCAGACACACTTCTAGTACTTTTACTAGGTCTCACATTCTGGCACTCTGGCAAAATGACCCTTTTTCTGGCAGACAAAACACTTTAGCTTTCTTTTAGCCTTTTCTTTTTCGTAACAACTGGTTTATTACTTGCTGGTTTCCTCTCCTCTTTCACCTCCTACAGCGCCTGTCGTCTACCAGCAAAAGATATTTGACATTCCTGGGCGTGTATTCTTCCCTTTTAAATGAAGTGGTCCTCAGGAGTTCACTTTCGTGGATGTTTGACCGTCCACCCAGCACTATTATCGCTACGAATTCTTCCATAAGTCCGTTGCATCCTGCAACCTTAGCCACTTCCGCTAGACTCTGGACCCGGTCTACATAACTAGGCATGCCTTCCTCCTTCCCCATCTTGCATTGCGGCAGATTCTTGAAGGCAAAGTACTTCCGTAACTTTTTACTTTCGGCATTTCTGTTTATGACGAAAGCTTGAGGAAAGAATCGTTGGTGTTGCCGGCGCCATTTAAGCCTACACACTCGCTTGACCTTGAAACTTGCAACTGATCTACGGCTTCGCTTCCAGTAGCATACACGTTTTCCCTCCCTTGAAAATATTGTTCCGGAATTCAAGGAAAAAGCCCAATTTTACCTGGGGGGAGGTCAAAATTGGTTTCTATTGCCTAAGGGGAAAAATACACTACCTGTAAATTAAATTGCATTCAGTTGCTGAATGCTCTGTACCCTGGAGGATTTTAAACTCTCTAGATACGCCCAGCTCAGACACCCACCTGCGCATGCGTGAGTCCGCGCGCGCAGGCCCTCCATAAATAGTGCTACGGCGTAAGCCAGCCATTTACTTTTCCTCACAAAATGTCAACCATGATGGTGACTCGAGAGGGGAGGTCGGGTGGGTATTTACAGGTAGTGTATTTTTCCCCTTAGGCAATAGAAACCAATTTTGACCTCCCCTCAGGTAAAATTGGGCTTTCTAATTGCCGGGAAAAAAAATACACTACCTGTAAATTAAATTGCATTTACAGCAGACCTCGTCAGTATAGGTGGCGGGCACCATCATGACGGGTTCCCGAGGGCGTGAGCTGGGTCCCCAGTGACAGAGTTGTGGTTGGTTAGTTGCAGACGCAACATTCTCTAGTCACGGCCTACTTTCTGCGCAAAGCAGTCGGAGTGGGGAGGGAACTTTCAATAGCCAAAGCGAGTTGGTGAGGAAGTTCAGGCAAGTTTTTCCAGAATCCATGCTTATTAGGTTTTCACTTTGACGGTTTAACGTTTTTGGCCGATTTACGGTAGGTTCAACAGGATGTCAATGAGCGCGAGATGCGGAGTAAGGTTCATGAAGATTTAGCACATTGGTGTTGAGGTGTGTTGAGAAATTCGAGCCACAGAAGGTGTGAAGTCGCAGACCATTGAGAATTCAGAATCAAAGATTCATATGTTAACAGAGTGTTCAAGGAACAGTGCATTGGCTGTGTTTTGATTTGGGGAAGCAGTCAAGCTGGTTGAAGAGGGTATTTTCCGATGACGGATGAAGCGTAAGGTGGGCTTTAGTGATTTGAATAATGCGAGTAATGTTGCAGAGTGGTGAAAGGTCAATGAGATGTTGTTCCCCAGAGGCATTGAGATTGGAGCAGAAGATTAGGAAGTGGAACGTTGTATGTGGGTGAACCAAGGGAACCTTAGAAGGACAGCATGTGAAGGGGCGAATTACCTAGCACACTGCCATGAGTGAAAAGTTGTGAGGATAAGGATCCATTGAGTGCAGAGTGGAGAAGATCGTCGATGTTCAGTTTGGCTAAAGCTTCAAGACTAACGGTCGCCACAAGCCAGTTGGCCGGTAAATCGTCATAGCTGGCAACAATAAGACACCATTACACTCGACAAAGTTGGCGACTACTGTCACTTTTTATTAACTGAAAATAAGGTGTACCGAACTGATATTGCTGATCTGAGCCTTGATCACAACATGAATGCAGAAACGACTGGCAAAGTTATTATTCCTGGCATAAGAAACAAAAAGCATTAATCCGATGTAACCCACCTTCACCCAGGCTATAACCCCCCCCAAAAAAAAAATGCTAACCGTGCCGACTAGGCACATTTTCCGGGAATCCCACACCAATTGTCAGTTAGGCTTAATGCACGGACAAACAATTTTAATATACCTTTGAATTTTTATTTCTAAAAGATTTAAACATTCACTTCGTTTGGTAGGTGTTAAGATTAAAGTACCCAAGATTCATTTCTTTAGAGAAACTACTAAAATATGCTGCTTTAATTTCGTTTTCTGATAAAGCCACTGTCAGACGACGTAAACAGAGCTTAGATCGTCAGTCCGAGCTTACCGGAAGTAGGAATAACTCATCAACAACAAAATAGTAGATTATTTTTTTAACAATTAATTTTTTTACATTTGAGATTTAATTAAATATTTTATTTGGTATTATTAAAATAATAAATACAATTTAAATACAGAAAGACATAACTTCTAGAAATAGCTAACGAACTGGAAAACCAGACATGACTAACAGATAACCAAGCTTAAAAATATAAATCTTTTTTTTAAATTTACTTTTTGCAATTTCGATTTAATTAAGTTTGACTGGGCTGTATTTAAGCATTAAATGAAATTTAAATTCGGACATAACTAACAGAAAGACCTAGCCAATTAAAAAACCTGACACGACTAGCAAATAACTTTTTTAACGAAATATGTAAGAGACACCTGTTCGTTTAATTCAGCATAAAATTATATAAACTAAACTTTAGAAAACAAAGGTAAATTTTAAAAAGGTTAGTATTTTGACAGCAAAGTTTTGTTTAATAAGAGTTATTAAAACTTTGATAAAAAATAAAAGCCGCTTGCATGGTCGTAAAAATAAATCTTGGCCTATTCTTTTGCTTGTTTAAGTCTATTACCGTGATGGTTTCTTTTTTTTCCGGGGAGGGGGCTACATCCCGGCAAACTTATAAATTACATAAACTATGCTTGGCGGCAAAATTATGTGCTCATTGGCGACCAAATATTTTATTGTGGCGACTAAACATAATCAGTCCACTGGCCACTGTCTACTAAAGAAAAATTTTAATCTGAAGCTTTAAGTTTGGCTCTGTGTGAGTGCGAAATTGCCACACGTATGGGTGAGGAATCGTTGGTGGCAATGAGCGAGTAAAAGTCGATAAGGACATCCGAACAGATTAGGTGTTGGCTAAGAGCCGTGAAGGTTAGTGATGGTGACAAAGTGTCTCATCAAGATTGACAGCATGACGAGTCAAACATAACATTGGATAAGTCGAATTCCAAAGACTTGGAAATGAACGAGACTTAACAGTGGAATGTGAGGCGCAAGGCCGAGTGAATAAAATAATAGGCCAGCCGGAATTCCTTCAATAGACCTGGTCATGGAAGGTGTAGAAACAGGAGTCCAGGCATGTCATCGGGAGATTTGGAGGGCCTGAGGGGCGTTGTGTGAGCCCAATTTCCCTTCCAGAACAGCGCGAAGAAAATGGACATTACTTCGGGCAGTGCAAGGATTATAGCATTTGTCGTTCTTGTATTTAGTTGAGTTAAAGTGACGGGGGAAGTCGAAGAAAATTTAGCTTCGTCGTGATGCAGCAGGTGGTTGGTGACGGAGACGGAGTGTGAAGAGCTTGGGTGCCGTAGCAGATCATCATGATTCGATTGGTGACGGTTAGGTAGATTGACAATGAGCTTTGGGATTACACTCAAAGACATGCGTGTGAACATTTAATTAGAAAAGGTTTGGCGAGTTGAAGAAGATCTTCCCATTATGAAACAAAGCTGAGGTGGTGTGAGGGAGGTGAGATGGAACGAAGTACGTGGGTGATTAAGTCTCACTCAGTGGTTCCAGTGGAGCGAGGCAGAAGCTAGGTGCGGGTGCGGGGTTGGCGTTGCATCGATTTGTTGTATCGAGTCCATAAGCTTTCGACAGTGCCTGGTGGTTGTTGTCCCAGTGAAGATGGCCGATTGATCGAGGATGCCAAGTTAGCGAGAGAGGGGTGGATGTCTGCAGCAACTGGTTACCCCAGGTAGACGTTTATCCCAGTCTGAAGAGGGTCCAACGCAATTTGACTTCGGGGGACAGGTGAGAGCCAGTGTGTTCAGCATTGAAGATGAAAGTCGCAATTCAAAGCAGGCATGTGGTGACGAGTGGTCGGACTGGCTGGCAATGAGCGATGCTGTGAGCTTTAACAAACATGGCTTCATTGATCGGCCAACGACGGACGAGAACGATGAGCGTCGTGATGCGACGAGCATGAAGATGCATGGTGCGATGAGCTGAAAAGACCCCTGAACAACGACGGGAGCGGCGGGCGGTGTGATGAGCTTCAAAGGCCGGCAAACGGGAATGACGAACGACGAACGAACGGCCAGGGCAGCGGAGCTGGAGCTTGAGCTTCGAAGACCAAAGAGTGATGCGGCGGTCACGAGCAACAACGGGAATGACGGACGGTGTGACATGCTATGTAAGGCAGACAGACAGCAAGTGGGAAGATGCACGGTGTCATGAGCTGCAAAGGCCGCTGACCGGTGACGGGAGTGGCGGGCGGCGCGAAGAGATTCAAAGACCGGCGAACAGGAAAGATGACGGGCTGCAAGATCGACGAACGGGAACGGTGAACGACGAACGAGAAGTGAGTGGCGGCTAACAGGAGCAAATGACCGTGACGGCAATCATGAACGGTGGCCGGGCCAACGACGGGAGAGATGTCTCGGCAAGTGGGTGCTTGTCGACGGGTGGGCTGCGAACGACGAACGGCTGTGAGCGGCGAACTGCTTGAAAACAGTTGGGCCGGCAGACGGCAACGGGCTCGAGGAAAGATTCTTCGGGTAAGCTTGTGAACGTCGGGCGGTTTTTCAACGGTGAGCTGGCTGCGAACGACGAACGGGCTGCAGGTGGCGGTCGTCGAGCTTCAATTGGTAAGACAATTGACGAACGGACTAACGACATGCGGGCAACGAAGTGAGATGCTGATGTAAAGGTTGGAGAGATTGATGGCCATCAACGAGGGCGAGTCGGAATCATTTTCGGCTGTGAGTGATGGACACTGGTGTGAAGAGGAGTACAGCTTCGGTCGTGAACGGAGGGTGGCTGAACGCAGACGAGTGGGCAACGAGTGATGAACAGGCTGTGAGCGGCAAGCGGCTTGTGAACAACAGTCGGGCCAGTGAACGGCGTATGGGCTCGAGCAGAGATTCTCTAGGAGAGCTTGCGAGCGTGAATTGGATGAAGAAGAACAATGACAGATACGGTGAACGTCCACTGCTTGGCTGATGCAAACGGAAGGATGAGAATCTTCGTTTAATCAGGACATTGAAGAACGTGACGAGCGTGATGGGCTGGAAGGCCAGAAGAAAGAAGTCTCCCGGAAGAGGGCTGCATAGGCGGCATCAATCATGGTGGCCACGATGTGAGAGAAGCCTCTAACTTGTGGCAGTCATCTTTTGTGGAGGTTTTCCTTCCTGAAGGGATAATATGTAAAGAAACAAGGAACGCATCAAAACCTTGTAGTGGTGAGCGGCGAACGAGCAATGAACGAGAGCGAGTGGGAGCCTCTTGGTGTAGCGGGCGAACGGGCAACGGTCGTCTCGTGACGATATTGACGCAGCGGCGGCGAATGGAGGTTTCTTGCCGGCTTGAATGAATGAAACAGGATGGCGGCAAAAGAACAAGCGAACGGCGGCTGTAAGCAGTGGTTGTGAAAAGCGTGTTGGGCGGCAGTCCACCGGGGCAGATGCAACGACGGCTGCGAGTAATGGGGGGGGGGGATTGAGGCTTAATGGCGCGGCGTGGTGGTGGAATCGGCCGAGTAATGGTCATGAAAGCAGCAGCAGAGACAGCAGCATGGCTGGCGTTGATTGCGGGGTGAGCGGTGCAATGAACGATGACGAACGATGCCATGAACGGACAGACAACATCTTCTTAAGTAGGAGAAAACGTTGTCAATAGGGGACCAAGGAACGACGAACGATGAACGGGAACGACAAAGAGTTTGCAGAGTTCAACACGCTATCACAAGCTTTCTTTTCCTTAATTTGTTGTGAACGTTTTTTGGCCGCACGGTTCTTCATACAAATGAGGGGTCAATAGTGGATAAGTATGGTAGAGGCAAATCTTACGCGGGTCGGTGTCGAAGTCACACTTCCGGGGAGATTGGCACGTAGTGTGTGAGGGTCGTAACGGTCCCTTTTTGAAACAATTGCGGCGCAAGTGCAGGTGTCGGGAATTCGGGCCAAATTAGGGTTCCATCCTCAAATGAGGGTGTTGGACTTGTTGCCATGGAGCTTGGGTGGCATGTTTTAAGAGGCGCACACGGGATAACGTGAACAACGCGTTGAGGCGAGAAAGAAGGCTGGCTGATTGGTGGGTTGACGAGCGAGCCGAGGGACTGTGTTGATGGATGAGGACAGGCGAGGTGAGCGTTGACTAGGCCAACAGGTTGAAGGAGCGACGTGGTCGGTTGACAGCCAGTCGTTTAGCGCGAACGGACAGAAGTCTACAATGTTTCAAGAAGAAGGGCCAGGAGTGGTGAGAAGTTACAGAAACTCTGGGTGTAAGGTTGAATGCAGGTTTTGAAATGTTCAGTAGTGACAGGTTAAATCTATGTCCTGTGGAGGTAGTAACGGAAGAATGTTGTTACTGTGTAGAGCGGGTGGAAGCAAAAGATGGGAACATGCGTTCGAGTGATGGTGGCACACATGAAAAACTGTCGAGTCAGTTAACGGTTCATAAAGTTCAACATTGATTGACAAGGTCAATACGTTAGCCTGGAGTTGGGGCCGAGAGGGGTGGGCAAGATGCAGCATCATGTGTGTGGGAAGCGGGCAGCTGTGGAGGAAAGGTACGTGTGTGATGGTCCTGAAGAGGCCGATTTGATGGATTAGCAGCCTTGTTGAATTGGAAGATTGAAAACCCACTGATGATGATGGATCGAGGAGTGAACATCATTGCCAACATGGCTGCGCCAGTTTCCATGGCTCGGGGAACTTGGGCTTGTAAGGAGTCTTCGTAAGGGTGGGCGAGTTGAGCAGGTGTAGAGTGCGGCGATGTGCTTCAAGGGCTAGTGCTGTGTCAAGCCGTCGTGGGATGGACGATGTTGAGAAGTCGACGTAAATCCAATGAAGATGAGGTTGAGCGCCGTTTCTTCTTGTGGGGACGAGTGAGCGGGCAGAATGCACGGGAGATGCAGTCCATTCCAGTACGTAACAGGTGTCCAGGTGTGGAGGGGGGGGGGGGCACCGATGGTGACAGGGTTGGTCTTGTAAGAAATTTGTTAGGATTGCTCTTCCATGAGACGAGTCATAGATGGAGGGTTAGACGAAGTTGGAGGAGCTAGACGAAATTGGCATTGACCGTATGGAATCGGTGGTTGTGGATAGTAGAGTTGTTGCCGAGGTCGACGGTCGAACCGGTGAGAGAAACGGTTGGAGATACGGCTGCCGTATTAGACAAAAAAGTCTTACAACGAAAGTGTTGAGACGTACAGGGCTTACGACGACTTCAAGAGCGAGGATCGACAAGCAGCAGTGTCGGCATGTTTAGGTTGGGCAAGAAAATCAAGAGTCTTCAAGAGCGACTGTCTATGACGAAAGCTTCAGGAAAGAACCGTTGGTGACGGTGGTTCAATTCATTACGATGAAGGCAACACAGCGGATATCATGGACATGAGAATTGGGCGATACCATGCGGAGAGTATACGGAGGACAAGCCCTGGAGGGAAGGGCTGGTGGTCGTCAGTATCAGAAGTGAAAGGAAAGATTTAAGCGAGGGGTCGTCCGGTGAAGGGCTTCCGAAGAGAGGTCACATGGACAAGGGCTATTCACGTACAGTCTAACAGAACGGAGGACTTTCGCTGATAGGTGTCAGGTGATGATATTCTTGGGGAGAGGTCTGATGGGAAGGTGGGGAATTAACCTGTGGGCTGGATCAGTCGGGAAGGATGGCAACGATCGCTTGACGGTGTCACGTTGCTGCACTTTTTGCAACGGTGCTGACTTCCCGGCCACGCAGCTATGGCCATTCTAGGCCAGTCGTCAGTCCTGGATAGTCCAAGGCATAGCACAGTTGCGTTGAGCTAATATAAGGCCCTATCTCGTTGACTAACCACGCTCGCACACGTCCGTCATTGCCGACATCTTGGTACTGAGAACAGCACGACAACACACTGCACGTGTCCTAAGAATGTCGTGTTCACCTCTTTGCACTCTGGGCACGAACCGCCAAAATGGTTCGCGCCATTTTTCCTAACATAACCCCCACTCGTGGCCAGGCTGCAAAACCTGAGTGGGTCTCACTTCCTAGTGAGTGGTCTGCCCCACTTCTGAGACAGACACTTCTGGAGGTCTTGTCGACTTCTGTCCCGGACAGTTGCTTGTCGACCTCTTCATTAGCTTGACTTCTTCGAACAGCTTATCTTGCAGAGACATCTCCTTCTGCTTGTCCAGAGGGGCCTTTGCCCAGCGCATCATGTACCCGCTGTGGTCAACATGTGGCATCAGGTTTCCGTCTACGTCCTGGACCCACTCGATGGTCAAAAGGTTGTACCTCTCTGCGAAGTCTTTCGCCAACCTTGGAGATGGTTCGCTTTGCGATACAATCTTCCTTGCACCTTCGCTCTTGGCTTCTTGTTGCACTGCTCGCAAGAGCTCTTCTTTGCCGATCTAGGCGACAACTGAGGTTTATGTTGTA
>JAHWFP010030863.1:0-42350 GCA_023313725.1 Lithobius niger
TGCTCAACTCCTCCGCTTCTTCACATGCTTATTCAAAAGCGGTCTTAGGGGCTCCACGATCCTCGTATACCGATCCACCCTAAACGCAGTTTTTCGAGCAGCTGGACACTCCCATCTTCTCGATGACTTCTGTATATCTTCCCTCGTACGCTCCTTTCGACTCGACAGACCGCGAGAATCGCAACAATTCCCAGACTGGGACCTTTCCATTGTCCTTTCCGCACTCCTTGCTCCACCTTACGAACCCATGGATTCCAGTCACCTGCTGCATGTTACCAGGAAGACAGTATTCCTCATTGCTCTGGGAGCTGCTCTACGATGTAGCGAACTACAAGCCCTTTCTGCCACGACATCGGACTGTTTTTTTCTAGAAGACTACGCCGGTGTCACCCTCACTCCACGAACCTCCTGCCGAGCTAAAACACAGAAACCAGAGGAACGAACTCGTCCGTTCATCATTCCATCTCTTTCCCGCATACTCGGCGACGAAAAAGAACGTGCTTTATGCCCTGTACGTGCACTCCGGTTCTATCTAAAAGCCTCTAAACCGTTTCGTCGTAACCGAACACAATTGATTCCTTTCTCTAACAAAGTTGACATCACTTCATCCTGTATGATCGCTACCTGGCTTAAAACTGTAATCGTTCAGGCCTACGTTGCCATCAACATCAAGAGCGTAGACAACACCATTCAAGTCACGGCCCATGAATTACGTGCAATCTCCACGTCCTGGGTACACCACAGCAACATTCCAGTTTCTGAAATTATGGAAGCTTACTCCTGGCGCAGACCGACGGTTTTTACTTCACACTATCTCCGGGATACATCCCGCCAAGCCGACGGCTTATACCAGATTGGATCTTTCGTTGCTGCCCATCCTGTTCTTTGAACCCCCTCTGCACTCTGTTTTCTGTGTGGGGAACCGCTCGCTACCTGAGGGGGCTTCGTCAGATGGCGCCCGCCGCCTTGACAAAGTCTGTGGAATGCTTAAAATAAGGTAATGTATATTTTCTACTGACAAGTAGAAACTCCAAAATACCAGTATTACCTGGTTGATTTTGGTTATCTATTGCCTTGTAAAAATATACATTATCTTTGTCCCACCCTCCTCCCCTCTAGTCGCCATCTGGGCACAATAGAGGTTCGTAAAGATGAGCTACAAGCTCCATTCGAGTTTATATATGACGGAGGTTGTGCAGTGAATTGCGCAGTGGGTAGCGACGCGGAAGAATATCTTCTAATTAAATTCTCTAAAACACACAACATTAGGAGAAGGAGAATGCTTAAAATAAGGTAATGTATATTTGCACAAGGCAATAGAAACCAAAATCAACCAGGTAATACTGGTATTTTGGCATTTTTCAAACCCCAAAAACACGACTTTTGTGTGACAAAACTAGCACTTTGAAAGCTATCAAATTGAGAAAATGATTATGCTCCCCAGGTTTGCATTGCAAATTGCTTTTAGCAGCTCGAGCGCTTCAGCCAAGTAAAAGACGAATATTTGTTCAATTCTATGCGCGTGTATATATATATTTTTATATTTACAGAAAACTATAATAACGGTGACAAGACCTCGTATTACTGATATAGGCGCATACCTGGTATCTGGCTTGCACATACCAACAATATTATTCATCCCTACGACGCAATTCAGCTGCGCATTTCTGCGATCAGTGGGCTATAAAACTAAATCTATAAATTTGTTACAATATCAGTGTGAATGGAGTTAGAGGAGGCGGAAGTACTGTACCCTGAGTTGGTGTACCAGAATGCGGAGGCTGATCAGGAAATGTAGGGCGTTGGGATGTAGGTATCACTTTGGAAATGGAGAAAGGAAACGGTTTCTTCGCAGCAGTGTTGATGACGGAGGGTACATTGTGGCGTCATGGAGATACAAATGGAAAACGTGCTGATTTGATTCTGACGGTTTTGGTAGTAGGTATACTGGTCTTCAGAGAGCGTAGGCCAGATGTTCCGGCCACCGCAGGAATGGCACCTGTTGCTGGCAGCTTGGGTCTCTTCGGAGAGCGCGAAGTCTGAGCGTGAGGTGGACCCTTCCGTTTCGATGGTTTCTTCGTGGAAAAGTTCGAATCTCGGTTGTGTAATGGCGGAGGCGGCTTCCTTTTGATGATGTGCACGCTCGGCCCGTTGTTTGAGAGGTGCTGATGTTTACGTATCGTTATCCATCTTGGGGGAGAGATTGCAATGCAAATCCTGCATTTTTTGGTTAATCCATCACAAACACGATGTCGTTCGCAACTCGGGTGTGGGTCAATGCGCACTTTTTTGGTTGACCCCACAAATCCTGGACATTTGCATGGTACGCATTGGGTGTGGAGATTTGGTTGCAGGATAGATGATCGTCTTGTTCGTGAACGGAGCCCTCCGAGGAAGAAGAGTCGGCCATATCGAAGGAGGAGCTGCATGACAAAGATGGTTAGTCCTGCGCGGGAAGTTTGAATGGTAACGCAGTAGGAGGTGCTGTCTGGTGGCTGGAAGGAGAACAATACTGTAGACGGAGGAAGAAGGTCAAGCGGTGGTGTTACTCGTTGATTATGCTGGCGGAGGAGATGCTGATAGAGATGTTGTGATGCCACAGGTGACGCCTCCCGTTAGCGGAAGGGAAACAATACCCTAAACGGAGGGAGTGAATTCAGATGAAAAGGTTGCCAGAGGCCTAGGCTGTATATCGTGTGGGAGAATGAAGGCCTTGAGGTGCTGTCTGAGATGTGAAGGTGTGAGATTCGTAAAACAGGAGGAGGATGTCAAAGTGGAGGTGGTTGACGGAATGGCACAACCATCGGAAGATGTTGCTAAATTTGCTTCGTTTTTTTTTGGGGGGGTGAAGGAACATCCTGAGTGAAGTGGGAGCCGCTGAATTCACATGGACATAGGTAGGTGTGATAGGGAAGTTGCTGCAATGCAGTCGTCATCCTAACTGGTGGACGTTACCCATCTCGCAGAGGGAAACGGAGGGCAGGTAGTCCGTTGTTTTCGTGCATCTGTGCCACATGGAGGAGTCACGGAAGGCCAGGAATGAATGATCGTTCCGCTCTTTAATGTGTAGCAGTTGGGGAAGACGGCGGGGTGATGTCCCTTGTACAGGAAGAAAGGCTGGAGGATGTGGCTACCTGCTGGTAGGAACGCTGCAAAGCTGAGGAACATGCTTTATTGGATGCTAGCAGAGTGATGCCTCAGAAGGTAATAGGTCGGGAGCAGTCGGAGGGGACCGTGGTGACAAGGTAAAAAAATCTGGAGATGCAGATCCCAGGGTCGTGTATTGCACGTCGTAGTTGAGGTCTTCCTCACAACTTAGGTCCATATGAAGTATCTTGGGAGAGGATGGCTTGGAAGCTGGTTCCTGTGGCGAAACCGTGGAAGGGTAGTCTGGAGCACAGAAGAGTCTGTTAAAAGTTGGGAACGGGAACGGAAGGTGGAAGCAACCCAGAGGGAAGAAAGCTGGAGAGGAGGCAGCGTCTGCGCCGAGATGGATAGTGATGATTGGCGACGGCAAGACAGGCGGTGGAAATTCAGACGATGCGGATAGCAGAGTGGAAGGTAAGATTTGAGCGGAGGGTCGTGTTGTGGAGCCAAACTTATGGAAGGCTCTGCGATGAGCATCATTAGAAAAGTGAGAAAGGAGGTTTGGAAAAACCGCTGACGGTGGCTGACGGGGTTGCCAGTAGAGGAAGGGTCGTAACAAGGGAGTTCGGCCAGAACGTTTAGCTGGCGACGGGGAGATGTAGATGACGGGTGGATATAGACTCTTCTCTACTAGAAGAAACGGCAGGTTCAGTGGCAAGCGGAGGCTATAAATGGGTGTGTGGTCCTGTTAGATGGATGTCGTTGTCCGACCGGAGGTGCAGGAGGGAAGGAGAGCCAGAAGGGATGGCTAACCGGCTCGGGGTATGTTGTGTTGGGGACGAGGAAGCCAGCACGAAAGCTGGAATGGGTGATAAGCGGAGGTGCCGGTGCCGGGATGGGATGCAGTACCTGGCGATAGCGGGTTCCAGAAGGGGAACGGCAGACGAGAAATTTTTCGGAGGAACGGCAGTAGGATATGGAGAACCCGGTGAGGGTGGAGGAAGGCCATCTTTTATCGAAGGAATAGATGGTGTATTCATAGCTTAGAGTGGAAGCTAGCGGAAGGCAAAAACAGCAATGAAGAATAGAAGCGGAGGAAGTCACCATTCCGCAAAAACGGAGGTATGCGGAGGGAAGGATGGAATCGTGGGGAGCTCAGAACGACTACTCGTGGTGATCGCCTAGGAGAAATGATGCCAATGGAGCGCTGCACCGGAGCTTATATAAGCAGGCCCAGGCCCGCGCATGCGCAGTACCATGCGAGCTTGGCAGGGAAGACAACTTTCAAGATTCTAGGGGAAAATAAGTTCAAAAGGGGAAACTGCTATTAAAACAGGTAATTATATTTTCGTCGGCTATAAAAAAGCAGTTTACGTCATTGTAGCTAAATGCATGAACCAATTCGAATGAATTCGTTAAATATATTTTTTGAAATGCGGCGTATGGCCTAAAAACATGTCCAAAAAATAGCTTGCTGCAGTTAGGGCGCGTTTATGCAACGACACCTTTCTCACTTACTAGCTTTTACTTCGTTAATACTAAATCTACTGGCTGCTTCTTGCCTTTACTGGAGTATGCGGCTTAGAAGTTGTCTATACGTAGTGACCATGGCAACAACGCGGATGCAGAACCTCGCTACGTGCCTCGCAACACGGCGCACAATACGTGCAGCACGACAGCGTTGATTTATGACGCAGTACAAGACGGTGGGCTGATTTCTGAACGCTAGCATTCGATGGTTTGTTTTCGACTCAATAAGCCCAAAATATCGTTCGTTATCTTACTGTGAAAGTTCTCGTCACTATTAGCTGGACATTGAAGGGTGTCCTTGTTGTGAAAATGAGCGGACATTTTCTACATAATTCCAGTAATTATGACTCTAATAGTAAAAGCCCAAAATATACGCCATGTTATTTTGAATTCTCGCTGCAAGCAGTTATTTATTCTAACATCGTCTGATCACTGCCAGAAGCTGTCCTTTGTACGAGAATAGCAAATTTTGGAAATAGCGTGAAATGTTGTAGGAATGTTTAAAATTACTGTTGCACTTGTTCTTTATCCGTGTTATTTATAAAACATTTAATTTGTATTACTGCATATATTTAGTAGAAATTATAAACTGATCGTAAATAAAAAATGATTGCTCGCAAACAGGGTTCGGCGAGCAAGAAGGTCTCGTTGCATAACATGCCCTTATGGCTAAAGGAATTAAACCTTCTTGGCGGATTGGGGCGAGCGCGGTCTGTTGTTGACAGAACTACTAGGACTACATAGCTAGGGCATCATTTCATCGATTGCCATTGAAGCTCAATGAGTAATGCATGTCTTTGAATGGTTTGCTGTAAAAGCTAATCAATTTACTGAGTATTAGATCGTCCACTGACCAGCATGTTAGCCGGTTTAGTAGACTGCGATGTTATCACTGTTCTGTTTGTTATTGCAATGACGTTTGTTTCTGGTGGGCCCATTGTTTGCCCTCGTCTACGATTCGGCGTATTTATACTGCATGCGCCGAACCGTAGGCGAAGGCAAATTCTGGGCACAACAGAAACAAAAGTGAGTGCGATAACAAACGGGACATGTATGTATATATCAAATTTAATTCCATTGTTGTCCTTTACGGCATTTCAAATTTAATCCTGTGACTGCAGTTACAGGAGTGATTTAAACCAATTCAAAGTTTGTTTGTTTGCTGTTTATGGTTTTAAAATCAATTTATTTCAGGAATCACGGAAACGAACCTCTGAAGTCACAGACGACGCGCCAGTTGCTAAAAAACCCAAGGTTTCAAAAAAGAAAAAAGGAACATCCGAACCGAAACCCCAACCTGTCCTGAAGGCAAGTAAATTGGCACAATATTATTATTTAAAGTGACAGTCCTGCTTAGTTTACTCTTTCTGGTGACGTAAAATTCTATTGGCAGTGGCAGATCTAAGATTACATGAAGGGGAGGGGGATGGGTTCCATGTCAGTTCAGTACCCGCCAGGGTGTCTGGGGAAGTGCCCTAAGCTCTCGCAGCGGGGTCCAGGAGTAGGAGGTGCCTTTTCTGGTGAGCATGCTTGTAGACCAGTTTAAGCCTGAGCAAACACTGTTAATTTTCATTTAGCAATCCCCTCCCCCACTCCCCGCCAACACGGGAAGTGCATGATTTGTACATTTTGCACAATAATTTTTTTTTACTGGCTTTAAACTTACCAGTAACGAAATTGGCAACGGTATAAGTCCGGTACAAGTGTAATTTACGAACACACACTGACTCCTCTCATTTATCACCTAATAACTGCCTAAATAGCCATGCTTTTCCAAATAGCATGTAAACATCATACGAATATTCAGTGGTGCACTCAGGTTGGGAGGGGAGAGGGAGGAAGCGTGTAAAGGTGGGAAAGTGCCCCCAAATACTCGAAGTTAAAGATGCCTATTCACCGAATGACAGGTTGCAGCATCTAGCGCCGCCTACCATTATTTAGTTCTATGTAGCACTTGATTTCAACAAGTGAAGGAATGCGTAAAGAAATTTCTTTTTACACAACAAACTAGCCACGTGCCTCCTTAATAATTGAATGTGAAGCTGGTGCGTGCACGCGCGCCAGGGAGCAAGCGGTCAAGGTTAACAATGTCACTGCCACTAGATGGCACCATCTATTGGTTCAAAATATGGGTTTAGCAACCCACTATGCCCGGTTCAAGGAAGAATGCCAGAAAGGATGGTGAATTCAGGGTTTATTCCAAGGCCACGTGGTCTGTCCTTAGGAGATGTTGTCCAATGGTTCAGGGATGAAGCCAATACCCACCACAGGTGGTGCAAGGGACTTCCTGTAGTATATCCTGGTATCCCACGAGTCATCTCTACTAGCAGCTATCCCTAGGGGCAGGCAAGGCCAGAGCCACCATGACCACTGATCTCCAGGGACTGGACCATACATGAGAGTACATAGCATAACTGAAATACGTAAATAATCATACAAAGTTTACAGAGTACATAACATGGAGCCATAGCATTAAGGAAAAGAGGCCCACTATGGCTCTAGCTCAAGGTAAAGGAGGAAGCTGTGGAAACCGTCGTTGCAGTTTCAAAATGGACGATATATACAAAAAAACTGCCTATGATGTCGAACATTACCACTTGCTTGCACCAAATTTACACTAAATAATTAAGGAGGCACATGGTTGACTTGTTGTGTAAAAAGAAATTTATTTGTATTCCTTCGCCTGTTCAAAGTATGGGCTAGACAGAACTAGATGTGGCCAATGGCAATATATGCTGCAGCTTGTCATTTGGTGGCAATCCCCCTTGAAGAGTAAAATATGTAGTAGATTGCCAGAAAGGGGGGTTTCAAGTCAGTTCAGTGCCCGCCATAGGGGGTCTGGGGGAGTGCCCTAGTTTCCCAAATGGTGTCCAGGAGACATTTACTTCAACTGAAAAATTCAGAAAATTTGCTTTTTTAACATTACACAGGTACTAAAATTGTGGAATATAAGTTGTTTTACAGGGCTCCGAGGGACTCCCCTCTCCTTTCATTTGCCCCTTCCAAATAAAATTCCTGAGTGCGCCTCTGTGAGTACCGTAAAAATTGCCCATAAACAGCCCTGGTAAAGCTACCCCCCCCCTCCCCTCCAAAAATGCTTTCAGGTCAGAAATCATAAAATAACTTAATCACAGCACCCCCTCCCCTGATCTCACGATTTCTGACCTTAAAGCATTTTAGATCTTAATTTTTCCGCTAGAAATTGACTACCGGAAAAGCATCATACGTTCAAGGACATCTATGAATTTTAAGCACCAAAATTCATCCAAGCCTCTTCATTAAACTAAATAACTGTTCATTAAACTAAATAAACTAGTAAACTTAACTCCTGAACAAATGCGGATAAAAGCTTTGTGTTAATGCTGAACCAAACCCAAATGATCGCATAAAACGCCGAATTTTTTTGCGACTGAGTAGAGCCTAAACAACCTCCCTGGACAGAAGTAGATTAGAAAAATGAATTATAAGCCCCCAAATACCAGATACAGCTGGTTGATTTTGGTTTCTATTGCCCTTATGAAAATATTCATTACCCAATTTGTAGCATTCTCCTTCTTCCTTTGCTGTGCAATCTAGAAATTAAAGTTTTTGATCCATCTGGCATCGCTACCCACTGCACACGTGCCGCCTCCGCTATATAAACTCGGACAAAGATCAGTTCTTCATCTTTCCTCTAAGTGCCCCAGTGGCGACACAGAGGGGAGGAGGGTGGGAGAAAGGTAATTTATATTTTCATAAAGGCAATAGAAACCAAAATCTACCAGCTGTTCCTGGTATTTTGGGCTTTCTATGTACCATGAAAATATTATTACCTGATTCTAGGGTAGCGTGCCGGTCCCCCAGAAAGAATCGTACCGGTCCCCCAGAAAGACAAGTCTTCGCAAAATGGCGACATTACTGTGGTGGGCCCAAAAAGGCGAGATAGCCTGAAGTTCATGGGCGATAACTCGAATGCCCTGTTCGGCATAGCCTGAAGTTCATGGGCGATAACTCGAATGCCCTGTTCGGCACAAACTATGTCGAGAGCCTTGTAGACGTCTAAGATGACAGTCATTATCCAGGTGGCAATTATGTGCCCAGATGTTACTCCGGTCGTCGATGCGAAAGGAAATAAAATTAAGAGCGACCGTGTTGCAGAGGCTTGGATCTCTTCAAGTAATAACGAATAGCACGAACCGGATCGAGAGCTTTCTCAGTTTCGTTACCTAAGACAGGAGACAATGCAGGTATACAGATAGGTTGGTTCGGCCCGAAAGGACGCTCGAGTGGTTACGGTGACCGCAGAGCAATCGTACTGGAAGAAACATGCGATAACGATCGCTGAAATGGCCTGTACCTCGCTGCATTGGAAACAGGCGGCCAGCACCACCAAGAAGACCTTTTTCTCGGTCAGGTGGCTGAGGGGACAGGAAGACACGGGTTCGTAAGGTCCCGAGAGTAAAGACGTGAGGACTATAGATAAGTCCCAATCCGGAAAGAACTACTAGTCGCTCGAGTACGAATGACTTGAGAAGAGCGGGAATGAGTAAATTGTCTAAAAGTGCAAAACATTCAGCCGCACGGAAGACCGTGTTCAGGGCATACTGGTAGACAATGAAAGTTGGTCCACATAGTTCTTCGTTGAAGAGGTCAGTCAGGAAGCAGAAACTGTGCTAGAGATGAACTGAAAGGATTGACCTGTTGGCGGCATACACCAACAACATCGTCAATGACTGTCGTAGATCACGAGCGGACTGCCTTGGAGGCAATGCGAGAGGCCTGTTCTGGAGGAACGCCTGTTGCTTCGAGTCATCGGATGATAGCAGCCATGCGTGTAGCTGAATCGTCCAGGGTTTACAGTGGCGCACGGTCCCCCGTTGCTGGGACAACCGGTACGGAATGCTTAGTAGGCTGCGAGGGAAGTCGATCAGAAGGCCGAGTACGAAGGGAAACTAGGTGGCCAGTTGGGTGCAATCAGGATGAAGATGCCTGGAAGACTGGGTGATCTTGCGCACGACCAAGGAGAGCAGTTTAGGTGGAGGGACCTGGTAACCGAAGAGGTGACTCCAATCCATTGTTAGGGCATCTACTGCCCATGCAATAATCACACACTTACGCAAAGGATATAAGCGCTTCTCTCAACAACCACACAGTCACTTTTCCAGGCCAGTTTAGGTTTTGGAGTTCTTTTCGGTCTGGTGGCGGCTGGGTTGTCGTCGATCTCATCCTGTTCTACCTCTTCAAGATCATCAATGTTGTCGATGATGCTCGCGTCGTCTCCGTTGACTTGACTTGGTTGCCTCTTTCTGATTCGTTTCGTTTCTCTTGAATGATTCTTAGACAACCCTTCTTCATTCTGTTGCAACTGATCTTCGTCAGGCTCGTCCTCCGGTAGGCCCATACTGTTCCGTAGTGCAGGGATGGAAGTATGGTTCCATGTCTGCGATAGTTACAGTTCTGACGTCTATTGTGTCGTTGGTGGCAACGATGCGATAGGGTGCCTTGTACTTCGAAACCGGCTTTGCAGTGAATCCCGCCTGGGCATTAATCTTGGATGATTTGTGATCTTTAGTAGCTGTCGCTCTGCGAACTCCACTGGTTGATTTCCCTTGTCACGTGCCCTTTTTGCATTCCTGGCCGCCACCGTGAGGTGAGCGCAGACCAAGTCATGAGTTTTCTCCAGTGCCTCATGATTTCATTCAGCTGGTAGACTCATCATTTGCAGGATTTCTTGGATCGCTGCCGTGCCACAGAAAAATGGAATCTTACCCGTGGTGACATGTGGCGAAGTCCTCATTGTGTATTGCAGCGCAGGGAGCAATGGACCCCAATGGTCTTGATTGTCGTGAGTGAATGCTCCGCGGCAGGCTTTCATCGTGCGATTTACACGCTCCGTTGCATTGGCTTGCAGGTGGTAGGCCTTATTCCTGTTGTGGTGAACTCCAGAGACTTGCACCATTGCCGCGAACATTTTCCCAACAAACAACATACCGTTGTCTGAGACTACATAGTCTGGTGGTCTATTGTCAACCCCCACAGCCTGCATGAACTTCGTAGCAGCCGTCTTTGTAGTTGTGAATCTGGTTGGCACCAGCCAGACGAACTTCGTATAGTAGTTGACCATACATAGAATGTACTTGTTCCTGGCATAGGTTTCTGGAAATTGGCCAACGAAGTCCATTCCAGTCACGTGCATAGGATAGCTCACTATAACTGGTTGGAGGTTTCCCCGCCTTCTTAGTTTGTGCCACCTTGACGATTTGGCACACAGCACAAGATCGACCGTACTTGACCGTGTCCGAGAAGTCTTGGCCAGTAGGCAACCTGGCATAACCTAGCTAGTGACTTGTGAATGCCAAGATGATCAGCCTGGCGATGATCATGGCATCCATGAAGGTAAGTGTGTCTCAAAGACTTGGAAATGTACAGATGAAAGTTTACATTGATTCTTCCTCTGTCTGGCACCGTTGGGTAGTTGTAGTATAAAAGCCCTTCTTCATCGAAAGCGTACGCCATAATTCTCAGTAAGAAATTGTCTTTCGCCTTGCCTGCACCGAACCTTGACCACTCTGGCAATCTCCAGGTCTTTCCTCTGTTCAGCTTTTAGTCATGTAGGTCGACGATTGAATCATCTCGCAGATACAACATCGGAGAGAGGGTCAGCATTGCTGGTGTCTTCAGTCCTGGAAGCGTCTGGATGAAGTGCATGTCGTCCGATGGATTCTTGGATAGCGCATCAGCGACGACGTTTTGTTTACTGGATCAGTGTACAACCGTAAAGTCAAAACATCTGCAGTCTGATCGCCCAGCATGCCGTACGTCCTGAGGTCTTGTTGTTAGAAAGGACCCATCTAAGTGATTCATTGTTGGTGATCAACAGACCCCTCGACATAATGTCGCCACTGCTTAAACTGCAGCAAGTGCCTCCTTCTCAAATGTGGTCAAACGGCTGAAGAATTCAATGACCACTCGCTGCCCATCTTGCTGCTGCAAGATCATTACCCAGAGACGTTGGTCCGACGCATCTGATTCGATGATGAACTCCTAGTAAAGGTCAGGTAGCCCAATTGCTTTTGAGCTTAAAGGCTTCACCTCCAGGAACTGGAAAGCTTCATTGTGCTCTGCTGTCCGTAGGAATGGTTCGTCTTTCTTCGTAAGGGTGTAGAGCGGCGCCGGTGTCTCCGTTAAAGGCCCGATGAACTTCCTGAAATTCAATGCTGCAGTGTTCCCTGGTGAGCTCTAGTCCTTTCGCTGAGACCTTGAGTCCGAAGACACACACCTCTGGCATGCAGAAATGACACTTGCTCCGCTTGAGATAGAAACCGTGCTTTTTCAGCGCAGTAAAAATCTTCTTTAAGGCTTGGATGTGTTCTTGGAAAGTAGGCGTTGACACTAGGATGTCATCGATGTACACGATGCATACCGTGGTGATGAGGGGGCCTAAAACCTTCTCACGGTATGCTGGAGCAGCGCTCAATGTTTTGAGCCTGAAAGGCATGACCTTCCACTGGAACATCCTGCGATGACAGACAAACGTGGTGTAGCCTTGCGAGTCCTCTTCCAATGGGATTTGGTGGAATTCTTGCTCCCCATCGAGGATCGAGACATGCTTCGCACCAGCGAGGAAGGTGAAGACCTCTTAGTTTGGGAATTAAGTTTTCATTAGTCCTCCACCATTCTTCTTCTATTTGAGGAAGAAAGGAGAGCCCCATTTGCTGATGGTTGGCTCGATCTGATCACTGGCCAGCAGTTCGTCGACCATCTTGTCGATTTCCTTACCAATTTGTGGATTCGCCTGTAAATGCGTTGGCCCTGCGGTTTCGGAGAGTCATGAAACTTAATCCTGTGTTTGTAGCAGTCAGTGTGACCAGGTTTACACGGGAACATGTTCTTGTTCTCTTCAAGGAAGACCTGAAGAAACTCAAACTAACTGTCCGTCATCCCATTGAACTGTTCCATTCCAGTCATGGTTCCTACTTTCCAAACTGGGTTGTCTTGAGGCGTGTTGGGGTTCGCTCCACACTGCGACAGCGGGAACACGAAGTCTTCATTCCCCGGAAAGTAAGCCTTGTTGTTAACCCAGTCGATCCTGAGGTTCGTTACTTTCAGGAAAGTCTTCCCGAAGATGCATATGCAACCTACAGCTTCGTAAACCTTGAATGTCAACGCTAATGCTATCCGTGAACGGTGAAAGGTAGGTCTATGATGCTGACTGGCTGTATGACTGTGCTATCGGCAAACTGAGACTCTGCGCCCTCATAGGGTTGAGTCTGGCCAAATGCGATGCAGAAAGCTGCGTAGAATCACACAGTCCGATAAGCCTGAGTCCAGCTCCGCATAGAAGTTTGTCTTCTGAACAGTGAGTGGTAGAGTATGAGCTGGTGTACCCGATACACTAGACTTGAGAAATGGTTTCTCCGTCTTGGGGTTTCGCCATTCTGTCTTTCGGCTTCGTTCCAGTTGCAGGTTCCTGTTCCTTGTCCTCATCGAGATCCGCTGAGGCTTGCTTCGAATTGGATTCGAAAGCGGATGACTTGCTGGAAGGCGATGCACGCTGTTCCCCCCTTGCTGATGTGTAGTGCTCGTTGAACTACTTGGATGTCTTTGCTTCTGGGAAGCAGGTTGCTGCACCTTCGTCTGGTCCTGCGCCTTCCCTGCTGACCCCGTAGGCTGAGTTGGGAACCTCGTGCTGCGAGGCATGTCTGAGATAGCATCAAACAGAGCGTCGATAGTCTTCACCTCTGAGTAGGTTAAAAAATGTCTGCAAATTTCATTTGATGTACGACCATTTCAACTTCGTCACGCTCTTCCCCACGCTTGTTCATCTACTTGAACTGAGCGTACATCTTGTTGGCGAAGTCTAATGGTGATTCATGTCTTTCTTGTTGCTAGGTGCTCATAGAAATCGGCTTGTCTTGATCTCTTTTGGGCCGCTAATAAGCAGTCTTCAAGGCCTTGGTGATGGCTGGCCACGTCGTGAGAGGTTCACGCAGTGTTCGGCACCAAATTTTGTACTTCCCTTTTAAATTTGCAGTCATGAAATTCTGCAAAGAAATTCCTGCAAGTTTCCTCTCTTGAACAAAGACAGACATTTCCTCAATCCACTTGGATAGATCCGTGTCGCATTTAATGCTTTCGGCTGCATGTGAAACGATGCAAAGGCAGATGCTTAAACTCCAACCGTGTCCGCAGGGGTAAGGGTAGTAGTGGTTTGCACCGAATCTGCCACATTTCCCCCACTATTTTGCGAGCTTTGCTGAGCACCTCCTGAAATTTGCAAAGCTTCAGTATCATTTGTTTGAATCCCTTTTGAAGTTTTCGAATTAACTTCGGTACCTACTGACAATTTGTGACGACGATTTTATTTCAGAAACTTTGGCATCAATCTGCATTGCATGCGGAAGGTTTGGGGTAAGGTTTTGTTGTGAAGGCGAAGCTCCTGTATCTTCGTCTGTGATTTCCTCCTTGCCGACGGCGTCACCACCGTGCGGCGGAAAATGCATGAGACTCCACATCTTTACCTAACTGCTTAACAGTTTCCTGCACCGAATTTTATTAGCCCCAAGTTTGTCTAAAATTCCATCATCAGCCCTAGCAATTTGCAAAGGCTTGAGTTCCAAACGCAGTGGTTGCAACTGCTGTTCGATTACAGACTGCAATAATCCCGTTAAATTAATCTGACGCTCGTTCGCCGACATTGTGGATTTATTGATCGAATTTTCTTTCTGGAATGTGTGACACGACGCAAGCAGTAAGGTGTCGCTCTCTACCGGCAGAATTTCTCAACCAACCGAAGCGAGAGGAGAGATCGATACTTCAAATTCAACAAACGAACTACTAAAATTATTCTATTCAACTCCAAACTGGCGATCACACATCTAAAGTCTGTCAAGTTAGAAGCTATGATGCTGAAATCTAGACATATGCTAGTGTGCGTGCCAAGTTAGGCAACAAACATCACATCAATTCAATTGTTGAAGTTGTAAACCATTGTAGCGCGGTGCCATAGCGTCAGTGTCTTACATCTTGAAGCATAGTTGGGCACATTTTAGGTACTTGGGGAAAAATAATAATGCGGTACAAAAGCTTAAATTGAAATCAAGGTGATGACCCACCTGACAAAAATTAACTCGTGTAGGAATGCCAGCTAAGCTGCTTTCAATGCAAAATCTGACCCTTAATAATGTTGAAAATGTGTAACTAGCTAGCTAGCTATCTAATTCTAGTCCGCTCATACCCATGTTAATGTCCATAGGGTGATTATTCATCGATACCGAGATAACGAGAAGGCTTCCAACTGTGAAATTGGACGAATGGCTGCAGTACGATACGAACTGCGTACCTTTTATGGTTTGGACCCAAGTGATGTAACGAGATGACATGGGATGGCGCGTAAGTACGAAAAATATTGTTATAACCATTGTTAGTATTGTCGGCATCATCTCTCATTGGACAGCCAAAGTTCGGACAATGACAACGTGTATACTGACGTGCGTGCCTAGACACACATTAGTGTAGCACGATAAATCTAAAGAACGTTGCCAAAGAAATTGTATTCACGTCCAATTCACGAAAAATAAACCAACTCTAAAAACAAAGCAAAATAAACAAAGCCAAACACTGGTGAAGAGGCCACCAAGTTGAGAGTGGTTCGGCCCTTCAAAGGAGTGATATCAACACACCAAAACTAACGAAATAAAACAAATTGCAACAAAATTAAATCCAAACCAAACACCTATAAAGAGTTGACCAAGTTGAGAATGGTTCGGCCTATAGGCCAAAGGTAGTAGTAAATTGTTGAAAACCAATTTCTTGTTGATGTGTCACTTTATTACACATCTGCACGGTAGTGTAGCTGAGTCTAATACACAATTTTTAAAAAAGGACTGATATATCAAAAACCAAAACGGGTAAAAGGGGCTGCTAAGTTCCGAATGGTTCGGCCCTTCAAAAGAGTGATATCAACACACCAAAACATTCGCCAAGTTGATCGCACTTACGATCATCTGAAATCTGAACTGTATTTGAGTGTCGCCAACAAAAATTTCTCAAGATTCAGTTAAGGAAGAAAGCGTTGTTCCCACCATTAACCTTGACGTCTGCCAAGCGTCTACCCTGAGGGGAACCAGCTTAACAACAGGCAAATTTCAAGTTAACTACTTCAAAAAATGGTTTGGACCCATCCAAAAGTTCGTAATGCAACAATCTTTAGTAAATCTATTACTGCACAGGCTGTAGAGGTAATACAAACACTGGAAAAATGTGCGAATTTAAATCTGGATAACGCTCGCTGGCTATATCGGCCTCGTGAAAACGCTTGCGGCAATTTTATCGACCTCAACGTGCAGAAAATTCAAAATTCAATGCCAAATTTCGCTTGTCAACCTTCTCTCACTTCCACCAAGATCGCACAGAAGAATCGCTCATTTAAAAATAGTGCTCAAATTGCTTTGATAATTCGTCATACAAATACTTACAGCACGTGCGGCATGTTGTCAAAGCCGCCATAGTACTCCTCGAAATTTTTACTTAAGGTTGGCTTCAGAGTCCAAATTTCCACCATACACATAACCTGTTCAGGCGCCGGATTGGGAACGTCACGAATTGGTTCACTGCAAGCTGATGCCATTTGATTAGAGATGATATAATCAGATTTAGATTACAAGTTAAGCTTGAACTGAGCCGTGATCAACCAACTTATTCTCGGTTGAAGTAGCCTTAGGGGCTTTGCAGAGAGACGGGTTCTGGCTGCAGGCAACCCAAGGGAAGCCACTAAAGAGTCATGGCAACGGCCTGGGGGCAGGCAACCATGACAGCAGTTACGACCATCGTCTGCTACGCAAGAAACCGGTAAGAGATTGTAGGTTTCATTTTCTTGTTTTGGACGGCTAAGGGCTAAACAAATTACATGAACTATGTACATACATGACTTTATTGACTACCATAGAGCTTTTAAAATAGGAAATAATTTGAACTCTGTCTCACAAAGCCGTTGCATTTTACAACCCCCAAATCAGTTTCAAAAACATTACAAAAACTGTATTGAACATGGAAAACAAAATTGAGATCTCTGGGCCTCATAACCACATCAATAACTTCCCTTGTATTAAGTGAACTGTGTGCTTTTGCATGGCATCAAATTGCCGAGGCCACAGACTGGGGTAGTTTGTTATTCTGTTGTCGACGCTTGCAAACGGGTCTCCACAGTCACTCTTCACACGAAAAATATCACGCGAAATTGAAAAGCGAAAGAAAGGGGAGGGGGTGTATCCATTATCACCATGCTGCATCCTCCCCTGAAGGTCACCAAGTCACTTGTTAATACCGCGTGATATTTTCACAAGATGCCAGGTAAATGTGCATAGTTTGCCAACACCAACTAATTTTCAATTTTTTTATAGCGAAGAAGGGAAGCAGCATCAGCACTGCAAAACATGCGTATTGGAAAAACCGGAGGAAGAAAAGGGCCACGGCTGAAAGAAATTAATCCCGATATTGATCAAGTGATAAATTCAGAGAAGTGGGATGCACAAAAGAATAAACTGAAACAGCAGCTCTTGTCACGTAAATAGCTTGCGTGCTGTTGCCTTTGTCTAAACGATGTTTGCTTCCATGCATTAACTTACTTTTTTACACTGCAATGACTGCTATCTTGTTTCTATATTAAGGAAGACTAGATTACTGAAATAAAGGATCAGTGTCTCTTTATGCAAATAAATGTTATCTGCCTTAACTCGTCCTTGTTAATTTTTGTTGTACCATATTGTTGCATCTGTGCTAATTGTCTTCGCAGTAAAAACTTAAAGTGTAAGAGTTATTTTAAACCTTTAAACTCTAATAACACCACCTTTTTGTTTTTTAATCTGTATGGTTGTTGCTTTTTCCTGATCCTGACCCATTGTGTACGAATTTTTTTTTTTAAATGCCGTTTTTGGTTCAGTTTCTTGGTTTTAATGAAATATTTTCTTGTCTTGGGTAAAATGTTGGGATGGGGAGGAATCGAGAATGAAGCAGCAGAACAGCAATCTTTGAATAAAGTATACCCAAGAGGTACCAAAAGTGTGTCCCAAAGGGCGCTTGCGTGTGTAAAGTAGACTTCTCCCTGTCCAGATTTGAAGGTATGTTTATGGAAGCATCCTGAAGCCTAAAGCCACCCCCTTGGCCTTTGCTTGGCAGGGAGATCACTGGGAGCTGTAGTTGCGTGTGGGTTGATTCCATGGAATACCGGGACAAAATTAGGAGCGTTGTCAAATTGCCATATTGAATAGTTGGTGATCTGATTGAAGTGAGATGATGCCACTGCCTCTTTTTAGAGAGAAACGGCAGATCGGGTTGTAGGATCGGGGGGATCGTTCGCTGGGGTGAGGGATTCACGTGCTGTTGTGGAAGGATCCCATACTGGAGAGGGTAAAGGTGACGGAGTGGCTTGGCGAAGGTCTTGTTGTGATGGGGACGGTTGTGGTGTAGAGGGAAGTGGCAGTGCAGGAGAACGTATCGTGGCTGAGGACAGTGTGTTGCGGAGGCGGCGTGTGCGTGAACGAGCGCAGTAATAGGTTCGCCATGGTGGTGATGAGGGAATCTGTGAGACCCATGCTCGGTTGGCTTTCAATAATGCATAGTTGATTAACAAGTTCTAGTCCATTGGTGTAGGCCTCGCTAGTAGCTAGAACAGCTTCTGAAGTTGCAGCGGCTTCTCGTAATGCGGGAAGGACGGATAGTGAGGATCGTAATGAGGCCAATTCTGTTGCGAAGTTGTCGGTAAAGGAGGGGACGAATGTAATACTGAATTCTAGGTTTTCAGCATCTCGCGAAGGAAGAGTCGAAAGAGGAGACTGAGTCGGTGAACCAATTTGTTAGGTTGGTTGATCGTTTTGGTTGGGAGGATCAGGAACCGATGGAGCTGTGTGTCCAACTTTGGAGATGACCTGCGTTGGTGTGTGGCGTCTAGCTGCGCAAAGGGTGTCTGGGCCACCTTGATGCGGACCGACGTAGATGATAGTTCCGATTTTGAAGGCTTTACACCCGACGTACCCGAAATGGCATCAGTTTTCGGGAGATGTGGTTGCTTGCGTTTTACAAGGGAATCGGCGATGACTTAACGTTGAAGCGATGTGATGCTGGTAATGAAAGGTGGCTTGGATCTCATCATGACAGAAGGGGAGCGGAAGCGAAGTGGGAGGTTTGGATAGAAAGGGACGAACTATTTTGTTGGGTCGGATCGGTTGAGTCCTACACTGTTGATAATCCGAGAATCTCTGTCAGAGGCGGGAGGTCTTAATGGAACAGGGGACACGGAACGTGCTAGACGGATCGGCGGTCGTCTATTGTTCCCTGAAATTGTGGGATCGCTGATCGAGGTGCATGCTTGGAATGAAGCGGGGTGTAGCACGAAGCAGCAGTGACGGCGGCCAGTCGAAGGCAAAGTCTTGGGATGCGGAGTGTAGTTGCAGGATCCAAGAGAGCAGGAGTGAGGGACAATGCCGAGCGTACCATTGGTTCCATAGGCATATCCACGGTGCGTGGCCTATAGGATGCGGAACGACCGGCGGATGGCAGGCGGAGTAGTGCGCGGACCTAAGTCGAGGAGGCTGCGCAGAAGTATTGCGCAGCGGGTAGCAACACTGGCAATGCACGCAGTAGTTGATCCGTGGAGCAGATGGCTTCCGTAGAAGGGGATCGTATCTGTCCGGTAACTGTCCTCTATTAGCCGAGATGTCCCCCCCCCCTTGCAGAGCAAGCCAGGGAGGAGAACGAGGAGGGATGAAGAACATAAGTTTTATCCTGGGTTGCGGACCTGCCGCAAAGCTGAACCCCTTGGCGAGATGCGACCCTTATTTAAGGTGGCTACAGAGGATCGACGTGGCGGCTAGCAGAATCGATGGTACAGCTCCATAGTTTGACCAAGCCCTATTCACTCTCTCCGAAATCTGCGCAACTTTCCGACAATAGCATGCGCGTTCAAAACGTGCTGCGCCATCTGTAGGAAGCGACTAAGAACTAAAGCTTCACCACCTCTACTTCCGGGCAAATCCAAGATGGTGGTGTCGTGCGCTCACGGCGGCTGACAGATTGATTGCGTACAGACGAGAGATACCCTGACACCGAGTTTCATGATGTTTAGACGACCAGTTTTCCCGACAGTGTGGCAAACCACACATGCATGGTATTACATTTCAAATTTCCCAGCAAGAAATTGTATCCATATATTGTTTTGAAGTGGGTGAACGCAAGAATGATTGTTTGTACGCTGAACTTACCTCGGTGATAATGAAAGTGAAACGCTTGACAGGGCCGCCGGTTCAATAGTGCTTTATTTAACTACGCTCTGCAGCAGGCGCTGGTCACGTGGCTCAACCGTCTTTTCCGCAGGTTGCACTCTCGTGGCAAAATTGAGAAACTAGAATCTCTGTCCATGCTCTGTCCGTAGTTTTGCTTGAACGGTAAGTCTAGCAAGTGAGTTATCCTGTAACGAAAGTGTAGTTATTAATCCAAGGTTTGGCAAGGCGGAGGCAGAAAGCAGCCGGAGTGGTGGTACGGTCCTCCAACCCTTCTCACTCTGTGTATAGTAAGGTAGTAAGAAGGGAGGAAGGGCCGGTGCGGCTCGTGAATCTGTCTTGATGAGGACGGGAGAGGCCGAGGTGGATTGCTGTGTAAACAACAAACTCGGCCAAAGGCTGCCTTTCAACTCCCCCTGAGGAGTGCAGTGACGGGGACGGGATGGATGGCCTAATCACATGAGGGGCTTAGCGCGGTTGTTGCTCCTGGTTTTGAATCTTAAGAAGGGTGCTGGTGAGAACCTACGATTGCCGATTCCATGATGGGAGGTGGCTCGTGAGGTTTACGATCCTCTACTTACCAATGTTTAGGCTCTGTACCGATCCTACGGAACGTTCTAGTTTCTAGGTTAACACTGGCCGGTGGAACGCGGTCCATGAAAGGGCCTGGGCTGGGCGCATGGGCCCTGTCTGAGCCTTGGTGTTTGTAATATGAAGCGGAATCGGACCGAACACCAGTCCTACAGAGGCCGTACTTGGTACAGGCGTGTGGTCAGGTAGGAAAATAGTGGACCGTGGCCTATAAAGGGTCCGGGCTGGGTGTTGAGGCCCGGTCCGATTCCTGGAGGATAAGAACAAGTGGGACCGAAGAGCGTGTGAGGATGTCGGGATCAGGAATCGAAGTACCCACAGTAAGAAGGCAGGTGGCTGGTGGAATGTGGTCCGGAAAAGGGCCCAGGTTGGGAGTATGGGCCCCGTTCAAGCCTTGTTGTTCGTGATACAAATGGAATCGGACCGTTCCTCAGTCTGACAAAGACGGTTACTTGGAAATAAACAGGAAACAGATATGCGATGAGGCAGGAAGACAGTGGATCGTGGCCTCTAAAGAGTACGGGCTGTGTAGGGGCCCGGTCTGGTTTGCTGATGTCCAAAAGGAATCGGGGACGACGATCCACGAAGAGGAACCGTGACTAAGTAGCTGCAGACAAAATGGTGGTGCAGACGAAACGCATGTGAAGAAACAAGATGGACAGTAGAAAGTGGGCTGCCAAGGGGCCCCGGCCGGATGCTAGGGCCCAGTTCTGGCCCACTGGATGCCTTGTAGAGGCGGAATCGAGCGGAGGAACAGTGTTGCAAGTGGTAACTAACGTCAGACACAGACGGCGTCGGAGGCAGGAGCTACTCAGCAACAGGAACCGGAATGGTAACACTAGTGCCGAGAAGCAAAGAACTCTGTTCACGAACTGAGCCCGGACAAGCAACGCAGGCCCGGGCCTCGGCTTGAATCCGCTAAGTCGGGAGATAGCAGCTAGATAGGTAGAAAAGGCGGTCCTAGAAGAGACAGGCCGACGTTCCGTAGGATCGGTACAGAGCCTAAACAGTGGTGGAAGTAGATGTTGGTTCCCCCCCTCCTCGCCCCCGAACCGAGGATCGTAGTGGCCGGGGGGAATGGCGGAACGTGAATCTGTTCGAGTCGGAACGGGTTGGCTGTAAAGATGCAGCCCTGTCTGCTGGGAACGTAGGGAACCCTAGGACAAATAATGCCGACAGGCTGCTGCGCATGCAGAGTACTAGTACGAGCCCGGCAGGGCAGACAACTCTCAACTTCTAGGGGAACGAAGTGCTCAAAAGGGAGAAACTGCTATAAAACAGGTAATGTATATAATCGTCGGCTATAAAAATATAAATTACCTGTGAATTTTTGCATTCATTGTTAGACTTCGGCAAATGTGTGGCGGGCACCTTCTTGGCAGATACCCAACCGTCCCAAAGCTGGCGTCCCCTGGAGTTTCAGACTACCTGAACTTCAGAAGGTTCAGAGTCATTCGTCATAAACTATGATTAGAGACGAAATATAATTACCTCTTGGGTGATGTGGATTCTTGGAGGCGATGTCTGGCGACGTCACTGCAGGTTGGGAATGGTCGAGACCAGTACCAGTTGGATTTAGGATTCAGGGTGAGTGGCGGTTGTTTGGTGAAGAGACGGTCTTTACTGGTTGGGGAACAGCTTCCAGAGAGAGCACCACTGATCTTGAGAGGTGATTGATGATCTTCATTGATTGGTCTCATGTGAAGAAACAAAATTTGGGATTAAAAATAATGTCGCAATAGGCGAGAAAAAATCTGCCGAGGAGGTAGGCTCACTTCTTCCTAGATGTTCAAGTGTTGTTGATGGTTTGGAAGGTCCCACTAATCCCAAATGAAGTTGGGGGGTCGTTAGTTTCGATTCAGGCAAAAACATGGGCTGATGTCGAACGTTTATTTGTTGAAGTTGATTTCTTGAGTAACATTCGAGGGGAGTTATTATTTCATGGGCTGAAAAAGTGACGTTGTTGGTCATATTTTCGAAAATATCGGAAGAAATTCCTCTCGAAAGGAGAGAGTTGACATCCTGGGCAAACTGATGTCGATTTTACCAGATGCAGAAAAGTCAGCTAATCAGCTTTATTATTTACTAGAGGAAGCCCGTGCTACGCACGGCTGGTGTTAGATGCACCATTTCCAATATTCTGGATGTTTCACCGAATTAAGTTTCTTCACTCCCATTTTCGCACGCACTGGCTAAGAAACGCTTTCACGGAATTAAGTTTCTTCAATCCAATTTTTGCGGACACTGGCTGACAAACGCCGATTTTCGTTCGCTTCGCTCACTCAATCAGCGCATCCCATGGCTCAAATCACTGGATGCACAGTTTTAAAAATTTGCATGCTCAAGCATCGTTCCCGGGCACAACGCAGCCCGGAGCTCAGCTCTGATAGCCTTCATCTGCGAATTAAATAAGCTGTAGCATCATTTCCAGCTGCCAATTTCATTTTATCCACTAACAGTCAACGGTTTGGACGATAGTTTTCAATCCTTAGCACGTGCACCAGGAATTGTTAGGCACTGTAGCAGACATTACACGTGCACGAAAACCATGAGAAGCGATTAAAGTGATTGTCCGGCCTTTTACCTTATCGGCTCTTTTCTTATCAGCTCAGCCGGGATCCAGAATTATTATTTAGATTCTATTAGTATTGTATTCAAACTTTGGCTGTGTATTCACTTTTAAGTGAACACTAGCTTTGTTATTAATGACTAGTTGGTGTTGGAAGCACCGTATGCAACATTGGTATCATTTATCTTCAATCACATTTTCAATCGCTCTTGTGTATCTGGGCCCCATAGCAGAAAACTGATGTCCACTCGTAGTTCTGAGTGGTGCTAACTAGAAAAGTTGGACTTAAAAAATGTGGGGTCGTCAGTTTTTTTGTGGACCACCCTGTATTTGGAAGCCCACGACACAAGGTTTCCAAACAGGGTCAGGATGAAGTGGAAAATGCATGCACGTGAAGAAATTAAACACTTTCGTCAGTGTCTCTGTGGGGATGAAGGGGAATGAAATTTCGGGCTTAGAGCAAGTTTCCGATTTTAGGTAGGGCCAGTAGTTTATCTGAAATGGTGTCCTAGCTGTACTCTCGCACAGATACCCTGTCTACTATCTAGGTAAGTTTAGTCAAAAAATATTGAATAGGGACGGAGATATTGTTTTAGTTTTGCTGGAGTGATGACTTCAATCATATATACACACTCGACTGGATTTTGTGTCCCGATTTTTAGCAACGCCAATAAAGGATTTCTAGCTAAAAGGCTAGTGCTCTGCCGTGTAACTGATCTGCACAACTCGATTACATCCGTAGTTTAATAGATAACAGGCCTAAGAATTTTAACTTTCATTTTGGAACCGCTATTGCTAAAAAAAATTGTCTACTTATCATTCTGAACTATATATTACCTGGAAATTTATTGCACTCTCCCATGGATGCTTTCTCTCGCTGGAGGATTTTACGTTGAGAAGAGCTGACCCGCTGTGTAACCCGGTCTATGCACGAGCACAGCCCCTCTATAAAAACATTCAGGCGAGATGGCCTGTTATCTTTTCACTCCAGCTTAACGAAGGAAACTCGAAAGAGACCATCCTCCACGACAGCATCTCCATCGTCCTTTGTAAGTCTCCAGCCTTCAAACTGCTGTCATTTTGTTGAAGGTGCCTGCACCTCCACTCCCACCTTCTCCTTCCGTTTTCGGTCAAGATCCACCTGCCTTCAGCCAAGTTACTTTGCCGGGGCCTTCCCGACGAATGCCTCAGTTGCGTGGTGGGGGTTAAGACACCATCTCCTTTACCTCCTCTTCTGCCTTCTGATCACGCTTTTTCGGTCAAGTTGCCTTGCCCCATTGCTAATCCAAGGGATCTCCGAAGGAACCGTCTTCCACGATAGCCTTCCCCTAGGATTCTTGTGGCAAGAGCCTTCGCCCCCACTTTCACTTTAGATCAAGATAGACCCCCGTCTTCAGTCAAGCTACCTCACTCCACAACCTCACCAAGGAAACTCCGAAGGAATCCTCTCCCATGACGCTTTCTCCCTACGTATTATCTTCTGGCAATGGGCCTCGTCTCCACTTCAGCTTTTGGTCAAGATCAACATGTCTCCGGTCAATCCACCTTGTCCCACAGCTAAAACCATGGAAACTCTGTAGGGACCATCCTCTCCTTCGCCTTCCAACAATATTCTCTTTTCTTTGTTCTGCCAAGTCATCTTGTATCTTGTTGCTAGGACCTTCACCTCCCTTCAGTTTCACTTTCAGTTAAGAACCAAGGAACCATCTTCCACGTTAGCCTCTTTCACTCTGTTGTGAACTGCCATAAACTGTTGGCCTCCAATTTTGTATTTAGACGCCTATTTGCCAAAATTAGTGTTGGCCTCTACACTATAAAAAATAGAGGCCTATTTAGCTTTTTAAATGAAGAATGATCTTGGCGCTAATTTTGTTTTAAATTGTACTTAGCGGCACGCAATACACTATTGGCCTATCCAGGCGTTGTGATGTAAAGATCTGTGTCCCTTCCTCGTAGTAAACTCAATAACGTTGAATGCATGTAAAAATGGTCTCGCCATTATTTCACTTTAATTTTAACTTTACATACCTCAAACTAGTTACCGCTGCCTAAAATAACAACACAACCAGCCATCACCTTCGTTAAAAAATCTTCAGCCCTTGTCGGGCAAAATCATCTTGTCACAAGGGCCTTCGCCTCCACTGTCGCCTTCGACCAGGTGGTGAGCTTTCAGCGGTCTCCACCTGTCGGAAGATCAAGAAGGCCAAGTCCAACGTTAAGCCTTCCTCCTCATCGAGGTCCCATCATTTTTAATCCGATGTTCATGCCTTCTACCACGTGGTCAACTTTCATCGCATTCCATCTTTTGGAATACCAAGCTGCAAGATTCGACGGCAAATCCTCCCCCTTTCTGTGAGCAGGTTCGTCAATGTCTCATCGATGATGCTCCCTTCGACGGTTCGGCACGCTAGTCTCATCTCTTCTGTGGTCGTTCCGTCTTTCAAACTCAAATCCACAACTTTAAGGAATCGCGTCATTTGGAATTTTCACATATTGTAATGACCAACCTACCAACACCTCCTTTTATCATACACATGAAAGGCTTTTGAATTTGGTGTGGTTTTTTTTCCAAAAACGTCACCTTTCCTAACTGCCTCACCCGTCGTCGCCTCCAGCTTTCTAACGCTCACCCTGCCAGACCTGAGGCCTTTGTTAACCATCATTTGCTGCTCTTCAAGACCATCACCTACGCTGCATGCCATCTTTTAATGGCAACAGCCGCCAACTGTCGCCTTTTACCCTGCTGTCACTGCTCGAGACAATCGCTCATGACCAACCATCAACCGTCTTCCGCCCTTCACCGCTTCAAGGGCCATTTGACCACGTTCGCAAACTAATGCACCCAGCCACACAGGGTTTTCCACAACCAGCCGTGATCAGTCACCCCGTCCTTCCTTTACTGTCACCTGCGCAAGGAATATGTTGTCCTCCCCAATCACGGTCATAACTCTGCATCATCTGGTGACTCCATGGTATCAAGTATCCAACGTTAACACCTTCAACTCGAATAGAATGTCAAGAAGGTGAACTCTGCCTCAACATCGTCTACATGATCTGCTGTCACAGCTACACTTTTCATCAGTCTCACAGAAGCCCTCTTGATACACGGCCTCCACTAACGACCTACAGCAACATCACTCCCCAGTTTCACCACAAGATTCTTCAGGGGAGGTTCACCAACAATCACGGACAGCGGCAACAACTTGGATTAAAAACCTTCGTTCTTCACCATTCACCCAACGACCGCCTTACCAGTTCGTTTCCGATCAGGCCCAAACGTTCCACAAGCACCTGGTCGATTTCTTCAAGCTCAGAGCCACTAATCTACCCAGCTCACAGGTTCTTCTACAAGAAACATACCGCCATTCATCTGTGACCTCTAGCCTCATGTCAAACCAAAGCTCAGGAAACCCACGAACCATGACAACCAGAATTGATGATGAAACCACACGTCTCCTTTGTCCTATACGTGGATTGCCTTTTTACATCACAGGACAAAGAGAAACATCTTTCTGAGGCCCAAACCATTCCATTCCCCTTCTGAAACGACTTTGACGAATCCTCAACAAGAATGTTCACAACAGGAATAAAGACTCTTCTCACCACAATGCAGATGACCTGAACACCGACTGCACTATCAACATCATCTAGGCGGCTTCTCGACTACTACATCCTGTTTCAGAAATCCTCCTAAACTTTCCCTGGTACATTTCCCCACAGGTATATTTTTCCAACAGGGTTTTTTTCTCGCCGTGTGCTTTGGGGAAAAAAAAATCTAAAAAGGGGATATAATTTTCTTGTTTTATATTACTAGCCTTATTAGTTACATCATTTATTGCAAGCATAGATATTACCTAAAGCATGTTTGATAAAAGAACAAGTCATAACAATTCAAAGAATACAAGGGTCAGAAAAAACACAAGCCAACACAATTCAGGAGCAGAAAGTGATGGCTGTCAAAGCTATGTCATTGAAAACGTTAATCGAGGTGCCCCACATGCACCAGTGAAGTTATCTTACAAGAAGCGAGAAGAGACCGCATAAACACAGTGCTTGCCAATAGAAATGTTGAGGCACCACTAGAATTTTTATGAGGCATTGATATTACTGATACTAAAACTTAAAGTAATACCGGAGAAAGCAAGTTATGTACTCGGTTCACAACAAAACATGCAACTAAAACACTTTAACAGACTATTCTCTCTTCCAACTACTGCGTTGCAAGAATTAATAGCTCTCACATTGAAACAAGACTGTCCACTTGACGTCATTGAAAACGTTATTCGAGGTGCCCCACATGCACGAGTGAAGCAATCTTACAAGAAGACCGCATAAACACAGTGCTTCCCATAGAAATGTCGAGGCACCACTAGAATTTTTACGAGGCATTGATATTACCCGCAAGCTTATGTACCCGGTTCACAACAAAACATGCAACTAAAACACTTTAACACTTTGTCAGATTGTATTCTCTCTTCCAACTACTGCGTTCCAAGAACTCCTACTACTGTGCTCTCACATTGAAACAAGACTGTCCAACAATGGTGCGGATTCGTGGTTTTGTCAGCTTCATGTTGTCCTCTAGTTTGTACGACAGTCAACACCAAAACAAACAATACCTGTCGGGAAAACGTACCAGACCCGGGAAGAACAATACAGCAGGTAACAGCCGTAGCTCAGCTCTCTTCTGGAACAAACTGCTTGTAGCACACACTGTTAGCGACAAAAAGTACCAAAACAGTTCAGTTCCGGCAACAAGCTGCATATTGCACATGGAAGCCGTACACACATTGTAGTTTCCAAATCCACCGGGAGACACTCCCAGAAGTGATGTCATCAAAATGGTCACCATGCGACGACTAAATGTCTATTTTCTCCGGAACTAATCGATCAATCCTAACGTACGACCTATTGTCGGAAATACAATTTAATTTGATAAACGAAATGCCTGAACAATGTGTGCCATAAATCTACTAGTTTTGGTTTAATTCCAACATATCATCACTGCTGTGTGATATGCTAATTCTCAATTATCTCCGGAACTAATCGATCAATCTTTTCGTGAGAACTATCGTAGGAAAGGTTATTTAATTTGCTAAAAGAAATACCGGAACAATGTATGCCATAAATCTATTACTTTCTGCGTAATTTGAAGGAAAACGCATTAAGACGTCCTAAAAATGGCCACCATAAGATATACAAATCTTGTGTATCTCTGGAACTAATAGATCAATCTTATAGTGTAACCTATCGTTGGAAAGATAATTTAATTTGTTAAAGAATTACCAGGGCATTATTTGCCATTGATATATTAGTTTTTGTTTAATATATAGAAAACCATTAGTGTCAAAAATGACCGCCATGCGATATACTAATCTGTAGTATCTCCGGAACGAATATATCAATATTATCCTGCGACCTATTGTTGGAAATATAATTTAATTTTCCAAAAGAACTGCAAGGACAATGTATGCTGCAAGTCTCTTGAAGGAAAACATAATATACACATTAAATTATTGCCACTTTATATGTGTAATAAAAGTTGGTTTTGTTATCTAATGTATTCACTTGGGCTGAAATTGATAATATACATCTAACACAGCCTTTAGTACATCGGCGAACTCATTCCATAGAACAGGTATGTCTCATCTTTCACCCACCAGAAGGTATGTCTGTGACAACCAGTCTCAACCTACGACAATCGAAGAATAAAGCAGAATAGGCTTGCCCGCGTCCTCTACAAGTTTTCCTCGCACACTACTAAATGTTCATGTTACGTGATGCACCATTACCAATGGTAAATTACACCAGCAGGAAAAAAATCATTGATGCACCTGTGGAAATGATGGGCTGGTCAGAATCCACATGAAGCAAGGCTGACCACGAAAGTAAAGTGTTATCCTGGGTAGCCTCCATTCCCGTCAAAACATCCATGAAGGTTTCTAAAGTAAATGCACATCAATTCTTCTCCCACTACCAGGATATGAGGTTAATTCCTCATCCATGGTTCACCGTGCCATGAACATTATAATAAGTATTTTTAAGACGATTAATCCATCACAGACACCAGTTTAAGGCCGATCAACCATCACAAAGCTGCACATAGAAATGGCTGTAATATCAATGATTGGGTGTGAGTTAGCAGGTAATAGCTAGAATGAAAACTTTGTTCAAGCCTGTATTGCAACACCAGCAGCATTCTGAAGTCATCACATGTAAAACAAAATAGGTAAGCACACAAGGTTAGCATCGAAGGCTTTCATATTCTGCAGAATGTGGTTATCAGAATCAGGGTGATGACACGACAGTTCAGACAGTCGTTTAAGGGGAGGCAACAAGAATTGGCTGAATCGATATTCTGGGATGGATGACAACTGCTGGGGTAATGAAGCCTCTATAGACTAGCAGGTACCAGATGTCATATTAAACAATGACTTTCCTGTACACTTCCGTGTGCCTGTGAAGGCCACTGCTCAAGTGACGGGCTGTGAACAATACCAAACATTTACTGTTGCCAAAAGAACCACATATAAAGCAACAATAATTACGTGCACATTGTTTTCCTTCACATTAAACAAATACTAAAATATTTACGGGATACATTGTTCAGGTATTTCTTTTAGAAGATTAAATTTTCTTTTCCAACGATACGTCGCAAGATAAGATAGTAGATTAGTATATTACATGGTCGCCTTTTTGAGGACGTCATAACATGCTTTCCTTTAAATTAGACAGAAACTAATATATTTACGGGGTACATTGTTCCGGCATTTCTTTTAGCAAATTAAATTATCTTTCCAACAATAGGTCGCACCATAGGATTGATCAATTAGTTCAGGAGATAAGAGATTTAATACATTGCGTGGTGGCCATTTTGATGACATCACTTCCGGGCGTGTCTCCTGGCGGATTTAGAAACTACAACATGTGAGCAGCTTCAATGTGCAATATGCAACTTGTTGCCGCAACTGAAATGTTTATGCACTAATAGCATGGACTATTGCACATATTTTATCGTTCACAGAAGAAAGTTTATTCAACTTATTTATTAATTTAGGTTCAGCATTAACTTACTATAAATAAAGGTTATTTTATTTGTTTCCAATTAAGGCTTTTAAATAACTTTAACGCTGATGCGCGTGCAAGTTTCAAAACGAGGTGATCTTCTAACGTTTTGTGCTTCATTTTAACTCCTGAAGTGATAGTACCACAGACCCTACGTGTATTCACCGAAAATTTAAGTGGACGTTTGGTGTTAGTAAGACTGGAGGGTTGCCAGTGCTTAACAATGGTGCCCGACCCCGAAGGACGGAAAAACCATACTTGTGCCTGAGCAACTGTACCGCTTCTCGTTTCCTACCTTAGGGTTAAAAACAATGCTAAACCCCTCAATTTTTTTATTGTTATTTTAGATAGTGGAATTAATGATAAGACAAAGCATCCTACGTCAGTTAGTGCTAAAGCCGTACAAATTGTAAAATGTGTGCTTAGCTTGCAATCGTGCAGGGTGATGTCACCTTTCTAGCCTCGTCACAGAGAAAAGGACAAGACCGCACCCAAATGTCTTTAAGAAACGTGACATCACAGCCCACCATGAAACAAGCTCTTGCTGCGTATCACCGGGTCAGGTGATTTAGAAGACGCAGTTGTTTTTATTTAGTTCGAAGTAACTATCAAAGCAAGCGAGATTTTATAAGGCTTAAAACGGTGTTTAGGGTCTAATATTAACAGTAATTGAAAAAGTGAGGGTTCAGTATTCCTTTTTTAGAACCCAGGCATTTCGTGGCGCATTTTCCACCCACTCCCATTTATTTGGCCCCTATCGTCCTGGAAGCAACACAGCAAGGAATCTTAAAAATAATTTATGTAGTACTCCAACAGAAGAAACTAACATGGCAGGAATGACGGCCCGCGGGGCGGCCGCGCCGTATTTAACAGATGGTATCCATAAATGGAAAAGTGCATGGTTAATGGTGCTACCAAAACCTAGTACGGATTTCTTAAGAGCATGAAATAACGATACCATGTTGAATCTTTTTAAGACAATTTCATTAACCCTGATCCAACTTCCTTCTACACAAAATTAATTTTACATATATTTACACTTCTTTAAAAACAGTAATGAAAATATCTTGTCGCAACGTTCAGCGCTAACGTGATCTTCAAATATCTTAATAATCTGTCTATGCGTGAACATAACCGATGTCTAAACATCAAAATATTCCCAAAAACTTTTTTTTGTTAACAATGATGCTCAGCATTCAAAGCATAATAAAACAATACAACTTGCTTGATTTTTAGATTTCTTTTTTTTTTTCACTTAAAATATCGATCTCCAAACGGTGCATTTTCTTGCTTACTAGTCCTCTAAAGTTTAGGCACAGCAACTGGACATCAGTTTGTCAAACTTGTGTGTTTATGGACTTGTGTGTTAAAAGTTCTTTGTACTATGTGTTACTCCCATTCCGTGGTCCCAGGCGGCTTGGGTGTTAAGTCGTATAGAACCCTAGAGATCCCCGGAACAGCCATAATTTCACAGACCATCTTTTTTAATACCTGAAAAAGAGAAAACGTTAGCTTCTGTAACAACAACATTTTGCCAGCCCCCAGGCAGGCCGGCTAAAAATGGTTTCCTTTAGCCTAAAACATACTTAACCTGATAATTTTGCATTACATTCCTCGAATGTGTTGTTCCCCTGGAGTTTTCTTCCGGTGCGCAGACGCCTGCTTGCATATCCCACTGCGCATGGGCGGTGCAGTCCTCCATTACAAAAGCGAGAGCGTGGACGCTTTCGTCATTCATTTTACTCTCAATTTTGTCAGGCGGTGACTCGAGAGGGGAGGTAGGGCGGGAGTTAGGTTAAGTATGTTTTAGGCAAAAAGAAATCATTTTTAGCCGGCCTGGCTGGGGGCCGGCAAAATGTTCTTTCTTTATTGCCAAAACATTAACCTGATAATTTTGCATTATCAGTTGACCTCGTCAAATTTGGTGGCGGGCACCGCTCTGACGGGTGCCCCGGAATGCAAGCAGGCTTAGCCCCCAATTTTTTTATCTGGAAGAGAAAAAATTGCACTTTATTCAGAACAGTGTAGAAACGGGAACTTGGGTCTCTTTCGTAGGGGTTGGTGGTCTTGAAAAGGAACGTTATTATAGGTCTTGCTTCCTTCTGGATGGCTTGCCTCTGCTTCGTTCTGGGTGCTACGATTGGTCCCAGTCAGTGTAGTCCTGTTTCTTCCCCTGACATGTCCCTCAGGTAGTGGGAGGTGAAGCTCGATTGATAACGCCAGGATGCTGCTGCCAGGATTTCTTCGATTGGAGTGGCGTTGTGGTGGGCCCATGATGTGCAGATTGCTCTTACTCATGTTTTGTTTGTCGTAACCATAGTGGCGGAGGTCAACGGGGAGAAAGAGTTGGTTTCTGCCTCTACGAATGTCTTCATGTTGTGTTCAGGCTAGGTAGAAGCGAAGTGCTCTGACTGGACAGAGGAGACGTTCAGGTTCGTTGCCTACGAGGTTGGAAAGGGCTGGAAACGTTATCGGTTTTGATGGTTCTGATGGTTTCTGTGTTTTAGCTCTGAAGGAAGCTCTTGGGTATAGTGTGACAGAGGAGACGTTAGGTCCGAAGATGCAGTAGGCTGGGTCTGCGGAGAGGGCTTGGATTTCAGAACATCTTAGGCTGGCTGCTAGGGTTACGAGGAAGACAGTTTTGCGGGTCACGAGACGAAGAGAGCTGTCTTGCATGGGTTCATATGGTTCCTCCATTAGAGATTGTAGGACAAGAGATAGGTCCCAGTCGGTTACAGTTCGTCTGGTTGTAGGGCGTTCATTTTCAAAAGATCTAAGTAGTGCTGAGATGCGATAGTAATTTGGTACTGTTGGCGGCTTTGAAGACCGAGTTTAGGGCGGAGCGGTAGACGAGGATTGTTGATCCTTTCAGCTTATCGATATTGAACAAGTCTGAAGAATTTCAGGAGGTTATGTAAAGGGGGGGGGGTCGATTGGATTTGTAAGTTTTGTGATACACCAATGAATCCATTTGGACCAGTGACTATCGTACATGCGGTTGGCTTAGTCTCTGATTGCCTTTCAGGCGATGCGTTCCGCTTCTTGATGAATTCCAGCCTTTTTGAGGAGTTTAAGGATAGCCACCCGTGTAAGTTGAGGTTTGCAAGGTTTGGGTGTAGTTTTGATCCTTTCTGTTGTGACAGGAGATCTGGTAGAAGGGGTAGACTTCTTGGAGTGTCGACTAATAGGGCTACAAGGAGTGGAAACCATGCTGCTGATGGCCAGAGAGGGGCTATTAGGAGGAACAATATTCCGAAGAACTTGCTGAAGTAGTTTTAATGGAGGGAAGAGGTAAGCAAACAGGTTGTACCATGGGAACGTCAGGGCGTCTACTGTGACTGCTGTTTTGTCCAGGATCGGGCTGATGTAGTGGGGAAGTCTGGCATTGTGCTTCGTGGCGAATAGGTCCAGCATTGGTGTGCCCCAGATGTTGAAGAGATTCGCAAATGGATTTCTTGAGGCACCATTCGTCCGTTGGTGGTTTTTGGCGTGAGAGAGTCGGCAATCACATTACTGTTGCCTGGGATGTGCAGTGGCAACAGGGTGATGTTGTTGTGCACAGATTGAAGATTTCTGAAGTCAGGTTGTGTAGTGATCTTGATTTCGTTCCGCCTTCCTTTTTGATGTAAGCCAGGTGTGTCGTGTTGTCGGCTTGGACCTGGACTATCTTGTTTTGGATTTGTGGGAGAAAGTGTTGAAAGGCAAGTAGGATTGCTCGAATCTCGAGGATGTTGATGTGGTCTTCGCATGGTGTCGGGCCAAGGGCCGGAAATTTCCCTGATGCCTAGGTATGAACCCCAGCCGGTTTTTGAAGCATCTGTGAAGATGAGGAAATCGGGTGAAAGTTCTTGAAGAGGTAGTGATTGCGTCAGGTTCGTGATATCGGACCACCATAGAAGGGTTTCGAAGGGGAAATCGTTGTTGAATGGGTTCAGTTTGTCGGGATGGGTTTGGTTGATGGACCAGTTGTATATTCGGTGGTGATGAAGAGGCCTGACCATCCATTGGCCGTAAGGGACAAGGTTCGCCATTGCGTCCATTTTCCCGATGAGGGAGTTCAATTCCCGGGCGGAAAAGTTTGTCTGTTGCCGAAAGAGGCGGATGTGTCGAAGGAGGTCCTCGATTCGGTCCGGTCTGGTGAGGAAGATATTCTTGCTGTTCGTAGGTCGAATGAAAGTTTGATTTGTTGTTGAAGGTTTGCCAGGATTGGCTTTAAGATCATCGTAAAAATCCTTGGAGCCGCATTTAGACCGAAGAGAAGACAGCGGAATTCGTAGACCTTTCGGTCGTAGATGAAGCGGAAAAGATGGGTGATCGTTGATGGGTGGTATTTGTTGAGTGGTTTCATGCTGAAGATCAGACGGGAGCCTCCTGACTTCTTTGGCCGGGTGTAAATGGACCTGTGAAAGCCTGGACCTGGGCTGTGGCATATCTTGATTGCAGCTTTCCGTAGAGTTCCAAGACTTCGAACGAAAGGGATTGTGTGACCGGTGGTGAGAACTTCCACGGAGGGGAGGGAGTTAGCGGCGGTGGGTCTAGGAGAGTCAGCCGAAAGCCGTGTTTTATGATTGATAGAATATCCAAGTTGTGAGTTAGTTCCCGCCAGGTCTTGCGCCGACTGGAAGACAGGAAAGGTGGGAGGCGTCATTGTTGGTACCTACGAAAGGAGCTCCTGGCCCCTGCTGACGAGTGGCAGCTGCGGCGATCAGGGGTTGCCGCTCGCTTCTGCTGGTTGCGTTGGCTGGAGCGGGAGCAATGGGGATCGAGCCGAAAGATCTGTTGGTTTCTCGGCTGAAAGGCGTGATCTTTCGGACGGATTGGCAGCATTGTGGCCGTAGCTTTGATCCATTCGTCTGGTGAGGGGCGCGGGTTAGATTGATTGCCTGTTCTTCTGAAAGGGGCGGTTGGATGATGGGTTTTGCTTTTGAGATTTAGGTTTCTAGAAATGTCCAAATGACGGGCAAGCGACAGGATAAGGCCACGGAAGAGGGTGTCCGACTCGTGGATGCGTTGGTTGCGGAGTCGATGCCGGGTGGAGACGTTCAAGTTGTTGGCGGACGAAAGGTCAATTTCCCGAAGGAGGAGGGTGTTGTTGAATAAAGCCCTGGTTGCCCAATTCAGAGAGTGATAGGTCGCAAAGCTTGCTTTCTGAAAGAGCGGTGAAATTAGGGATGAAAGGTTCCGTATTTCTTCTGGGCTTGCCTCCGTGGAACGTTTTTAACATAAGGCATTGACTGCCGTGTTAAGGACAACAGCTTGCGAGGCAGCACAGAGGCTCAGTCGAAGGCATTTGTCGTTTTCGAAAAGAAAGTCGGAACGTCAGCTTTTTTAGGAATGGAGAGAGCAGTGCCGAAATCCATCTTGACCTCACCGCAGAGGAATTCGCATTCGTAGTAAGTGTCGAAGTTGTGCGGGTTGGTCGTGCCATCAACAAGCGGGCGAAAGAAGCTGTTCTCACGGCCGGGGCATGGGGCCGGTGGCTCCGTGTCGAGGATGAGGGGGTCGCCTTTGCCGAGAAGGGAGCCTTCATTCCTGAGAAGACATGTAAGTGATGTAGTAGATTGGCCGAGAAGATTACGTGGCTTGGAGTCCTTGTCCCGGAGGGCGAAGACAAATCCAGTTTTAAGTCCTCGATTAATGACGGGGGCGTCAGCAGACTGGGCAAGCTTGCATAAGAAACAGTCTGGAACCGTTTCTTCGACGGTTTTTAGTAGTGCTGCGAGCGGTAGAGTCAGGTCCTCGGCCGAGTCGTACGGGAAATGGATCCTTCTGCCGGCTGAAAGTGGAGCGGACGAAAAGGGCGCTTGCGGTGCCGGAGGGGTCAGTAGAGAAAGTCCTTCGTGTCTCGGAGGAGAGGCGGCCTTACGTTTTTGAGGGCACCAGGAGGGGAAGAAGCACTACGTTTGTGTCCTTCCTGGCTGGAGGACGAGGCGACCCAGTCTTGAGTGCGGGCACAACGGGCAGACAACGTGCACGATGGTGGAGGCATCGGGGTGTCTTGCATCTTTCGGATGGTGTCCTGGACAATGTGCTGAACTTCACTGCGGGTGATGCTGAAGTTTACCCGGGAGGAAGTCGACGACAAATCCAAAGGAGAGTTGTGGGCCGGAGAGCGGGATGCCGCCGTAGCACGGCGGAGGTTCCTTTTGGTTTCACGGTAAGTGTTTCTTGCCAGTTGTAAGTCGGACCGTAAGGTTGAAAGATCCAAGGGGCAACAGGCGGGGTGCGTTGCCCAGCTTAGAGAGGCGAGTCGGATAGGACGTTGTCACGTACGAAAGGAGGTTCGGTGAACGTCGTATGGGGAATTGGGCCGACGGTTGCGAGATCGAGGGCGGAGACCCAGCGGTGGCCAAAGCCGGCGGGAGTAAGAACACGAGGGAGAGCAGCCGACGAGGAAGGAGGCGGCGGCCATCTCGGGATGGATCCAAAATCCGTACGAAAGGGGGAAACTCCACGGGGCGAGGTGGCGTGGAGACACCTCTGGAGGAAAATGAATGCCGAAAGCGTCCACGCTCTCGCTTTTATAAGAGGACTGCGCTGCGTATGCGCAGTGGGATGTGCAAGCAGGCGTCTGCGCACCGGAAGAAACCTCCAGGGGAACATCACATTCGAGGAATGTAATGCAAAATTATCACGTTAATATGTCTTGGCAATAAAGAAAGTTATTTTGAACATAAATTTAGTTTTTACTTATCCTAAAACAGTTACTGGCTAAATATCATTTATATATTACATGCTCAAAGACCTTAAATTTAACTTTAAGAGGCCCCCATAGCTCAATACCTGGGTTGTCGTGCTAACCTCCCAGTTTGCAGCGTCACCAATTCTCACAATCATTTGTAGAACAATTCTGTTCAGCGAAGAGCGGGTGGTTGCAAGTATTCAAGTACAAGTAAAAAAGTTTTCATTACTACCTGAAAATACTTCCCTTCAGTTACAGGCCGACTTCGTGTAAAAGAAGGTGGGTCAAGCCAAACCCTGAGCTAAAATCCACAGATGGTACCTTTATACTGGCAAAGGTACCCCATCTGAAGTAAATCAACAACACTTTTATCCAGGGCATTACTTCTTGCCCACTGTGCTACTAGTAATAATATGCGCTCTCATTTCTGCACCACCTATTGCGCCACATGCAGAATGAAACAATTTTATCCAAGCGCGCACCAGCTGCGAATGCCCAGGGAGAAGCTAACGCTATTAACTTGGCCCTGGAACGCTAAAGCTATTAAATGTTCCTGGCACCGAGAGGAACAAGTATCGCACAAGAGTCCAGCTGGCCGACATTTAAGACAGGTGGTGCAGACCCTCCAAGGTAGAAATAATTTTCTGCACCCTCTCCGGAGACTGACAGCTTAAGAAGTTGATCAAGTCGATCTCTGCTTCGAGGAACACGAAGGACTGAGCCGGCCGGAAACGAGATTTAATAGCGTTGACTCCTAGGCCCAGATTCACAAACAGCAAGAGGCAAAACTGAAGATCCTGTAGTGGCTACCACAGGATCGTCGAGCAAAAATTCCGAAATAACCAGTCATCAAGGTAAACATGGCACTGAATCTTGCGACTGTGCAAGAATCCTACTACATGGCAGAGACGCGATGCGAAGACGTGGGGTGCCGTGCTCAACCAAAAGAGCACCACTTCGAAGAGGTACGTGCGGCCGACCGAGACAGATGGGTGTATCGGATGGGAGTTGATTAAGACTGAAAATCAGGTGGGTGCCACCATTCTTTTTCTGGATTACACGGGCGGGGCTGTAGAATTCTGTGGTGTTAGGTGATAACCGAATGGCTCCTTTCTTCAGCAGCTTTATTACTTCACTTCAAACGGCTGAGACGGAAAGGAAACAAAAGGAGGGATGTATCAGTGTTACCACAACTGATAGAATATAGGTATCCAACAAGATGGACATCCAAGCTTGGACGTGGTGCCAAAGCCGGAATGTTTTAGACAAAGACAGGATCGGGGGATCTGCGACTATATGTCCCCTTCATCTACGCGATTAATCGCAGCCGTCGCAGGGATCACAATGTATTGTCTACCCCTACAAAAGGAGCGGCCTCCACGGCCTTGGTAGTTAGCATTCTTCTGACCATTTGGGTAGAGGGCGAGGTTCCTGCTGATTGACGAAATGGGCCCCTCCAAAAGGGATTCTGCTTGCCAGGAGAGTGACTTTGCGCAGCAGGTTTTGGAGCCGTGCCTTTACTTTATCCTGCAAGTCAAGAGCCAAAGAGTAATTGGTTGAAGAGAATAGACGACAAACAACATCAACAGGGATATTGGCTGCGGATTCAAGGTACACATCACGACGCCAGAAACCATGTTCATCATTGCTCTTAGGCCGCACTTGAAAATTTTCATCAGCTCCAAACAATCTTCGAAGAGCAGCAGTAGTTCCGATCATGCAGGGTTAAAGGTTGAACCACAAGGAGGTGCCTCATCCTTACGTGTTAACCCTTCCAAGGTTCAAATACTGTCTGAACACCACCTGAGACTGTAGCACATGGTGGGAGGGCTGACGCACCGAATCAGAATTAACAAAAGAAACTTCGCCCACATGAGTTTTGCAGTGCGAGACTTGTGGCTATTTCCTACAGCTAAGGACGAATCAGTCTCCATTGTCAAAGCATGTGTGGTTAGGGTTTCGTCACTGGGGAGAACTACGTCCAAACACAACACGCTCGAGGTACCGTGCTCACATTACTGGTGTCGCAAAAGAACGGGTTGGGGGAGGGGGGGGGAATAGATACAATGAGTAGTAACAGTCAACTATGACATCTTAGCCTGTAGGAAATTAACGTTAATACCTATGGACCGGGAGGGGGATATGCATCGGCACACCAATGTTCTTCCGACGAAGGCAGCAGCGCTTGGCAGGAACAGCTTGGCAGGAAGTGTCTGTATCTCGATTAGCCTTGGCACATTTGGCAAAGAGAAGGCGAAGTATAAGACACGTGATATGTCCAACTGTATCAATCCAGACGAACTGCCGAAGTCACTAACTTTTGAGGTAAAGCATCGTTCGCGTGACAGTACATAACAGTGCTCCCATCAACACATCGATCATCACATGCTATAAATTGTAGGCAATTTATCTTTTCGTCGGCATACAGAAAACAAATTTTGAGGCTGGCATAATTATTATAATTGTATTAATTAAAAGAAAAGTTCGGAATTGAAGCCTGCAATAGGCTGCTTGGCCTACAAAGCCAAAATAAGATAAAAAAAGGTTTGAGAGTTGACCATCAACAAGAAGCATGTTCTCACAAGACTTGTTTCTTGCATTTGGTGTAAGACGAACATAGTAATTTGAGATTTATAATGCTCGTTAATAAGATACGTCACAAAAAGTACAAGGCATTCGACAGATATTTTTGTTGCGATACCCCTAGTCTTGATGTTGGCAACCATCATATTTATATAAATATCAAAACAGACACCGGCACAGTTGAGCAGCAGCGTCTCACAAAAAATGACAGACATAAGGGCTATATCTTACAGAGTTGGATTTTGAATTTATAATCAGGATTTGTGTATCGTAATATAAACTAAATTCCAGGCTTGTTAGTGTCAATTTCCATGCCTCGCAATGTACAAGTTGGTAGTTTCATTAAAACTATAGTTGCCCATGCTTAGAACTAAGACAGCGGAATATAGTGTTGGTTAGGAAAGAGAAAGTGGCATAGGCCTAATAATTTTATTAACTACGAAATGCAGGTTCTACAAAGAACAAACCAAATAAAATTGCAATAACATAATATTGCTTGAGTTCAAAGCTTTTGCAAGATGGTACGGTTTTGAAAACAGCGGTCTACGGTAATATCGCGCTATTATCCACTTGGCTATTTGCATTTTATTTTTTTAGTAATACCGGGACTTTGCTTTCTTCTTGATTGGGCGCCATGACATCGACAACAAACATCGGACACGCTTTGTTACTTTAGAGCTGCTCCCTCTCCCACCCCCCACCTTCCAAAATGTGGCACTTTCTCTGCCTAGCAGTGTGATCGATTTCACTCGCTCATGCATATTTCGCACCTCCATATCTGCACCAAGCTGTCGACGCGCCATCCCAAAACAAAAAGAGGGTAAAGCTGGTTCCTAAATGGTTGTCAGCACCATAATCGTGGTAATACAGCTGCTATGGTAATACCGTGGTGCTAAAAAAGGAACGATACTGATACCGTAATTTTTTTTTACGGTTAAACACTATTTTGCCCAATATTGACGATTATCGAAATTCCTTACTTTTAAAGATCTGTTAAAGGCCTAATAAAATTCTACATTATGATAAGCACTTTTTTTTTTTACCTCTGCAAGGCCTAAAAACCTTTGGCTCCACTGCAAACTCACAACATACAGTTAAACCCCGTTATAACAATACCTCTTACAACAATAAACCTGTTATAACAATTCTGTTTTTTTAGGCTCATCAAGCAACAATGCATGTAAAAGTGATTGTTTATAACGATAAACCTGATAAAACATTCTGTTTTCAAACTTCCATGGACTATCGTTATAAAGAGGTTTCACTGTATTATTTATCACAGATAGTTATAAAGGAGAAACAAAAATAAAGAGTTAAAATGCACGGTTCTTACCTCAACGGGTAAATGCTTGTTAGGCAAAGCAGGCACTCCGGTCATGAAGTCCGAGGTTATAAATGTCCGAATTACCACAGATCGCTGGCAAGAAGGCATGCGATTGGCCACTTCACGGTCAAAGTGGATGGGGAGTAGGATAATAGGCATCTGGCTTATGTTCTGGTAACAGTCGCTCGCTTGCAGCACTTGATGTGCAACATAGTCCACCTGACGCAGCGTTGCAAGCACGCCAGCGGTCAAGTAAGTAGGGGTCACGTCTTGCACGAGATCCTTCACCAAACCTCCAAATATGAAGGTAACCCTATTATCAGATTCAAAAACGCAGTCTTACAAAAATTTATCCAGATTAATGTTAGGCAGAACCTGTAAAACAACAGAACCTACAAAACAACAGCATATAAGGTGCATTCCTAGCAGCAAAAATTTAATCGCTATGACAAAAGTGTCGTCGTCTTGTAATACGTGAAAATAACAAAGTATTCCACCTGACGAAACAATTTACGCACATGACGACCAACCAGCATTCAAAGCACATTTTTGGCTCAATTCTCTGCAAAATCTTTCCTTCCGTCCACATTTCACCTTGTGGCACTGGCACGAACGCAACATCGTCACGTACGCGAGCCACCAATTCCTGGTGGCGTGAATCGGCAAGTGCCACATGATTGTTAAACAGCTGAAAACAAATGCCAAGATGATGGAACTTTTTTTGGAAGTGACGCTGGAAGGTGGATTTTTCGGTGAATCAAGCCCAAAATGTGCTTCGAAGTGTGGTTGGTCAACTTGAGAGATTGGCTGGCCACAGAAGATCCTACGAGTTGGCAGTGGAAAAGAGGATTGGCACGTGGTTGGCCCCACGATGATGGTCAATCACAACTTTTCTGCATTACCACATTTTGATCTGTGCATTTCCCCCCCCAGCGTCTACTGGGTTGACTTGACTTAACTTTACAAAAATAAACCGGTATACAGTAAAGTTCATTTACAACGAAGCCGTTTTTAACGAATTTTACTTGTAACGAAGTAAAATCACAATATTGGTTGGACGTCTACTCTGTCAATGCATTTTGGATTCGCTTATAACGAATTATATATAACGAAAATAACGTACAACGAACAAAATTGTAGATCAAATTAGGAATTTTAATTCTTTTATAACGAAATCCCTTTTTTCCCGGAATCAGAATGGTCTTGTGCACATGCACGAAACAGATATTCATTACGGTGCACAGAAAAAAAATCAAATAAATGTCTTTAATAATTTCAGAGAACCGTTTTTTTTTTTTAATTACGGGAGGCCATAAACTAGGCTCAAGTTGAACTTGAAATCTCCGTGTTGACAAAACGCATCCGAAAGTTGGCGTTTGTTAGGCTAAAAATCGTTGTTCCCACCTGATAAGCGATACTGTGAAGATTTATAGGCTCCTTTTCCATTTCAGTTGTGCATCGTGGCTGCTGATTTAATTTTTTAATGCTGTGAAACATCATCTTTCTTGTGTTTTGCAACGACAAACTAAAACACAACCGCTCACGTGAAATCTGAAGCGAGCGGCGGCATCCATGTTGAAATCGTGCATCAGCCAATGAGAGCCCGCCAAATCGGTCACGTGGTGCCAACCGGCCAATGAGGGAACGCGATCTTCAATTGCTTTG